>JAQQSY010000496.1:0-15468 GCA_028646535.1 Procyon lotor | reverse complement strand
ATATATGCAATGGAATACTATGCAGCCAACAAGAGAAACAAAACCTGGCCATTTGCAACGTCGTGGATGGAACTGGAGGGTATTATGCTAAGCGAAATAAGTCAGTCAGAGAAAGACAATTATCACATGATCTCTCTGATATGAAGAATTTGAGAGGCAAGGAGGGAGTTTGGGGGGGGTGGGGGAGAGAAATGAAACAGGAAGGGATGGGGAGGGAGACAAACCATAAGAGACTCCTAGACTCACGAAACGAACTGAGGGTGGCTGGGAGGTGGGGGGGGTAGGGATAGGGTGGCTGGGTTGTGGACATTGGGGAGGGTATGTGCTGTTAAGTGCTGTGAAATGTGTAAGCCTGATGATTCACAGATATGTACCCCGGGGCAAATAATACATTATATGTTAATAAAAATTAATTTAAAAAATTTGCTTATTTATTTTTATAAACATAAAACTTGTATTTTTTCTCTTTTCTACTGGTGACACTATTTCCCAAGTTCATAATGATCAAATTTGGTTATCTAGTTGACTTTCAAGGAGTTCTTGAATTTTAATATGTCTTGACAGAAAGTTTCAGACATACTCATTTTTGAAGAGGGAGCTACTTTTCTAAACTTAAGAGCAGAAGGCCTCTGAAGATTCTAAGGAAAACACTACATCTATTATCTATTATGTTCTATTTAAATATAGATTTTGCTTTTCATTTTATAATAACCTAGTGTGAGTTCAGTAAAATAAAATTAAGTATTAAAATAGATGTTTCAAGCCCACAGGATTTTTTGGTTTGTTATTTGTCTTTTAGGTTTATTTTTAAGGGAAAGGGAAGGTAAGAGTTGGTTTATGCTGTGCTTGGTCATATATTCACTTAATACTTTTTATTTGATTAAGTACCTAAAAAAATAGGTGAATAAATTAATTAAGAAATATCTTCAGCTGAAACGGCACACATATGCTGTAAGTAATTTTAAAATGGGTCAAAATACACTTTTAGGTAATGTATGAAGGATAAACACTCTATGTCATGACACAGCTTTAGAAAAAAATAAATAATTTTAGTTTCTTAAGTTCTGAACTTCAAGTTTTTGATATATGAAAAAGACACAGTAGCATTTGTCCCATTTTTATTATTTCAGGATGAAATAGCACATATTTACATTTAAATATTTATTTATAAATAAGACACACAGATAAGTAAATTAATACACGCTTAATGAAATAATCAAGTGAAAGTGTAAATATAAAAACATACTAAATCCAGTCGAACAAATAAACACTTTGGACTAGAAACATTATTTTTTGGCTATGGGTCAATCATAACACACACACACACACACACACCATATCTAATATTTGTGAATTTTCGAAGATTCAGAAAATAAATCTATGAAGGAAAATATGACTTGAAAGATATTTCTCAATAGAACAATTCAGAGATCTTTGGGTTTTGATGAATATTGTTCCATTGATCAATATTTGCTGTGACAGAAAAGATCCATAATCAACCTATGTGAAAAAATAAGGTGTAGATTGATTTCTATATTCCATTTACACTTTTTTAAAGAAAAGACTTGAAGCCTCATTTGTGTGTGTGTGTGTGTATTTTTTTCTGATCCATTTGTCACAATAGCTTATTCTAATACTTTCTCAGGTTCATCTGCTGTTGAGCCCTCCATCATTCCATACTGTAATCAGCATAAGGCTTTAACTCAAATTAGGGTCAAGTGGTATTATGGATTTATATCTATAGTTTGGCCCCACCTTTATGTTGATTGCATTGTTTCTAAAAGTTGGTGGGAAAAGTTTATATCTACTTATATTTCTGTAGACTCAGAATCTCTTGGCCTTTTCTCACTCAGGGATGTCTACCCAAGTGGATGAGTTGCTTCTTTATGAAAGTTAATTTTTACCCCAAAATAACATCTGAAATGTTAAAGAAATTGAGTCATTCTTGATTCCATGACAACATTATTGGTAAAGATGGGAAAAACATTCTGTCAACCCCCTTTCAGCATGCATCACTCACAGTTATTTATTTCTTTTTGAAAATATATCCGTTATCTTATCATGGGAAGATGCCAAGAAAGCAACTATAATGAAACTTGTAACTTGGCAAAGAGGTGCCAAACATGAATTTAGACACATCTAAAAAATCTTATTCTAGTGTGCCTAGAAGCTCCTTTCCTTTCTTACCCACCCTTCTCCCAATCTTGATCAACTCCTTTGGTTCTGGACTCTGTTCCAGAGCAAATCAGTATACCAATCCATTTTTGGTTAAGAGTATTAACCCTTAACTAAGTATATCTTGTAATAAAGTGTATCTTGTAATAAAATATATACATTAAATGTTCCAATAATGGAACATTTATGAAATTTTAAATAGAATTGATCCATATTAAGTAAGCCGCATTTGACTTCTATTCCCTTACATTCTCAGAGAAGTGATGACTGAAGGAGAAATATTTTATTTCTGTGTCAGTTCACCAAACACTAGCTTCTTATATTACTCATAATATGTCCATCCCCGAGCTATTTTTCTGCATGGGAATTGGCTTCAGACACATTCATAATGGCAGGAGGAAGCCAGAGTGTGGCTGCAGAGATACATACGACTTCACAGCAAAGAACAGAATAGAACCATAAGATAAGCCTTGAAGTTTTTAAGCTGTACATTTCATTTCCATGGGGAAAGACTCTATCTACCTAACCAATGGAATTTTGACCAGAAATAATGCAGAAATTTACCCTATGTCAAAATTTGAAAGAAAAAACATGCAGATCCTCAGTGAGTTATATTTTTTTTTTAGTTGGAGATTAAAAGAGTACATGAAGTTTTCTGTAACTTTGGAAATTTGAATTCATATTAAGTCTCACTTTGGAACCCATGGTATATGCTCAAAATGAGCAAAATATTCTATTTGTATTCCTTTAAAGATGAGTTTGGGACTTTTCTAAATCTATACTGTTTCTTGTGCCATTCAAATCTTGTATAGCAGTTTTTATTCAAGTCCTGTCTTGAGGTAGTTATCTAATTTTGGAGTGACTTTCTTGAATTTTCTAATAATTCCAATCATACACACAATTTTTTACTGACAAACATATTTTATATGTAATCACAAAGTTAAACTTCACTAACGATCCAAAAAAGTAGAGGGATAGTAAAATGAAATGTTTTAAGAAATATTTTTAAAAAGCAATTATAGGATACATGTGTAGTAAAAAATATTACTGATTTGAAATTCACTACCTATGTATCTATGTGTCATATCTAACTATATACCTATTTGTACATCCATCCAAATAAATATCAAAACATAAAGAACGTAGCTCATAAATTATAATAATTGGTAAAAGAAAAGATCAACAATAATTATGGAGCTCAGTTAAATTCTGTAAATTAAGATTTCAGATGATCGAGAATAATACATTTCTATTAGAGCATGTTGAAATATCCTTTGGATGAAGTATTGTAAGTTTTAGAGTGTATCTAAAGGACATAGATTATATAGAGTGTATCTATAAAAGACAAAGATTGATCTCTAAACATAGTATTATTGCTTAGCTCTCAAAGGAGGATCTGATGAAATATAAAACATATTATTTGGCATATTTTGAGTTAATATATTACAAAATGGATAAAAGACAGTCAAGTTACAAAATAAAGTGGTGTTTATGTGTAACGCATTTTTGCACTACAGATGTACACAATTTAACAAAGAAGATAATTTCATTATCATTTTGATAAGTTATGAAAACAGAAAGATGAGACAAAAATCAAAGATAAATGAATCTTGTATAATGACTTTGTATATTATATAAAAACTTCACTTTGTGATTTGTAAACTACAAGTGTAATACATGGTATAGAATCATTAAGTCATCAAAACTGTAAAATAACAAGGCAAAATAAAAGGCAAAAATCTGAACAAAGAAATTAAGAAAGATAAAAACACATGAGAAGGGGTTTCTGGGTTGCTCAGTCAGTTACATGTCTGCCTTTGGCTCGGGTCATGATTCCAGTTACAGGGATCTAACCCCACATCAGACTCCCTACTAAGCAAGGAGTCTACTTTTCCCTCTCCCTCCACCCCTCTCCTTGCTTGTGTGTTATCTCTGTCACTCTCTCTCTCAAATAAATAAATGAAATCTTTAAAAAAAAAACATGCAACGATCCAAAAGGAATTAATACAAGGACTAAAAACAAAACAAAATGGGAATAAACAAACAAAAATGGATGACATCTTCTAGTTATAAAGAAATGTCTGATGTGTCAAAGAAGTGACTGGTACAAATGTAGTAGGTTGATCACTTGAGTGATGCACAAAAGGCAAAGACAGAGGCTTCAGGGTCATCAAAGAAGAGAAATTTGAGATATACTCTACTATAAAATCATTTGTTGTTGTTGTTGCTATTGTTGTTGCTGTAGCCTATGGTTAAACTTGTAAACAAGTTTTCTTGGGGTCCCTGGGTAGTTCAGTCAGTTCAACGTCTGACTTTGGCTCAAGGTCATGATATGAGGGTCCTTGGACGGGACCCTGTTGAGTTTTCCACTTAGCATGGAGTCTGCTGATCTCTCTCCTTCTTCCTTTCCCTCTGCTCCCCACCCCTGGTTGAACACTCTCTCTCTCTCTCTCTTAAATATATACAGTCTTACAAAAGAAACAGAGAGAGAGAGAAAGAAGAAAAATGATGACCACATTCTTATGCAAAGGCTCCAGATATTCAGATCATCTTCATTTATTTATCCATTTGTTGAATAAGTATTTTTTGAGATTTCAGTATTCATCCCCCGTTATAAGCATTAGAAACCTAAAATCAACTAAGGAGTTAGAGTCAAGAAAATTAACTTTTAATGCAAGAGACTAAAATCCTGTGCATTTCAAATCACTATAGATAAATGAGCACAAGGGAAGGGTGTGTAAAATAAATGATTCATAGAAATTGTCCCATAAGAGGAGCTTTTCACTGAATTCTGAAAGGTGCATAAGTATGTCTTACATAGTTCATCATGGATAAAGAAGGTTAAAGTATACTCCATACAATTGGCCATTTACAAAACATTTTTTAATAATTCCGCAACAGGAACTCATAATGGAAGATTTAATTTAATTTTGCTTAAAATCTGAATAGCTTTGGGTCTCCATTTATATGATCTAGTCAGAAAACTTGTTTAAATGTCTCAAGGTATCTGCTAACAAGTAGTTTCATTTTTGTGCAATAAAGTTATTTTATTGTATAATATAGAATTAAACACTAGACACACACAGATATACATACATTGAAAAACTTGGTTTTTGGCCATAAAAGTCTAAATCTAGTTATTACTACTTACTATTAGGCTATTATTATAGTATTTTTAGACACAAGTAAAAAGTCTTAGATTATTTGAAATTGGCATAATAATTTGAAGTTGTAAAACAACAGTAGACAAAAAAGAGAAATGATGAGAAAGGAATAAAAGATAAAAAATATATGTAAAAAATTACCTGGCAATAATGATTGTTGAAAGCCAAACTTTCAAGCCAAATAACTGAAAAGCCAAACAAATTAAACATATGTAGTTTATAAATGCTATGTTTATGTGTGATTTTCTTCTTAATTTTCATTGAACGTGGATGTAGGATTAGAGAGATTATTTAAAGAAAATATTATTTGTCTTTCCAAACAATGGCAAATGACCTACTTGCAGAAAGTAAACTATTTTATAGTACATTTTATGAAGACTTGTGAAGAAGTAAAGGCAATTAATGTAATAACTAAAGAATTCTGGAAAAAAATAATTAAACATAGCATTGCCACATGAAAATGTTTCAAGATCAAGTTAAACAATCAATTCATATAGCATACTTAGTTTAACGGGATCATAGTGGCTGACCACATGACCTTGAGCCTGGATATCTGGTTTACTGAGAAGAAGAGTGTCAAAGGGCTCTTGAGCCTTACTGGAGGAATATTACTGTGAATCACAAACACATCAGTAAAATTCCAGTGAATTTATGTTTCCCAGTTAAAAAGACCTTGCACATTCATCTCCCAGATTTCCATGCTGCTGGTTGATCTAAAGCAGATTTCTCCAGGAGTCTCCAAAGACGAAGCTATCATGAAAGAGACAGTGTTCTCAAGAACCTTATTATTAAGTGATTAAATATGGACTTTTTCTGCCCAGACCTTCATACAGAGAGTCTGAGGTGCTGGTCCCCACTGATTGCCATGCTCCCTTTTGTCTCTTTTTTTTTTCCTTTCATGCTTATTTTTCCATCTTTCTGTTGGTTTCAAGTTTTAAATTGTTAAATTGCATCCTTAAGTTACTTTTAACCTGTCACTGTGTGTCAGAAGGATGATTTCATTGTACACAAGTCCAGTGACATCAAGCCTCGTTTCCTTACAGACTTGGGATTAAAAGAGAATATGTTCTCTTGAGTGATTTCTGGTTGAGAAGAATCTTGGCTTAAAGGAATATTTCAAGGCTTTCTAAGAATTCTAATTTTTGTCCTTATACACAGGTTTCTTTTTTCCTGCAGTGTTCTCTGGAGACTTATTCCAAAGAGCAGCTTATTTGATAAATAATTGGAATTCAACTATGATAAGTAAATGTCATGAAAAGCCCTCGTGACGGCCATCATCAATGAGCCTGGGTGTTGCAGTGAGACTAGTGGTAAGGATTTAGAGGAATCAACAAAATTTGCCATATGATGAGACTCAATCTCTCCTTTGACCAAAAGAAGAAACTTTGAGAGGTTGTGAAGGACTGAAAAATGTCCACTTAGCTACTCATCCCCTCACGTTACTCTGGCCATGTGACTTTTCCTCCCCACCTCTGACATTTGCATGATCTTAACCTTTAAATACTTCTTCAACCCTCTTCATAAGACCATATTACCAAACAAACAGCTGTTAAATCCCCAAACAATCCCTCCCTCTTTTGAAATCCATCTTTAGTCAACTGTTCTCATAAACTAACTGAATACTTTGGTAAAATCCCATGGAATACTACCCATCTCTCCTAAGCTCGAACACAGCTTTGTGATGATTTTTAAGTTGTCACATTCTAAGGAATTATGGTTAGTAATGCACCTGTTTCTTCTCTTCCACGAATCTTACAACTTTCACAGCCCTAGAGACTATACATGGAACACCGCCAAGTGAAGACAGTATCTTCCAATGGGTATTCTAGGCATCCCACTGACACCAAATACCAAGCGAAAACATAAATCTAGTCCTTCACTTGATTTTATTCTTTCCATTTTAACAATAAAATAAAATTTTTCTCCATAAGGCATAATAAGTAGTCCTGTTCTAAACAACTGTAGCATTGTTGGACCACATAACAGATTGTTGGTCCTTTGAGACACACTGCCCAGTTACTCTTTATAGTTGCTTGACCAAGGAGGAGAAGTTTGGAGAAAAAGATGTTTTCAGAAGTTGGAATCCTGTCCAACCCCCTCCCCCAAAAGAGTGAAAAGCAGTTTCTCCTTCAATATTATTGCAGTAATCATCCTTGCCTTTTATACAATTCATTTGTCCCTCTGGAGTTCATTACAACACTGGCCTTAGTTACCTAGTAGGATAATAGTAGTCCTTAATGGTAGTATAAATGCACAAACAAACAACTTTCATCACCCTGTTGACATAAATTGTCTATCTCATTAAGGTAGTCTTCTTATTGGAAGACATGTAGAACAGGGAAAATGCAAAGAAACCCTGTTCTTTATAATTGTTATTTTAATTTCATACTTGGTCTATTATTCACTTAGACTAAACCCTTCTGCTTGATTGCTGCTCTTTTACAGAAAATCTTGCTGTCTGGGATCAAAACAGAAAAGATTTTGATTATTTCCTGCCCACCTTGTATTGGCTGTTTAGGTGCTCTACTTTTTCATTTACAAACACATTTTTCAAATTAAACACCTAAATTATTTTTACTTAATCAGAATAATCAGGGCCCTTGGAACACTACTAAACACAGGAGAATACATAAATATTTTTCAGGGGCACAGTTCTTAATCATCTAATCCTACTCTCTGTCTGTCGGGTCCTGGTAGGGGGGTACAATAATTGGCTGTTTTAAAGATTTGTCTGCTGTGTTTGATCAATGAACTCACTAACTTAAACATGGGGGTGATACTTTTATCACTCATTCAGCCTGAGATCATTTTTGTGAGCCCTTTTAGAAAGGAAAAGGAGAGCTGTTTTCTCCTCGTAAAGTGCTACTTATTCATTTTGGGCCTTAAGAAAAAATTAAACCCACAGTGTTTCTTCAAAGCAGTAGATAAGAAAACACAATAAAGATTTTTAAAATTAGTTTTAAATTGTGTGTAATTCTGAATGACAACAAAACAAATCCATACTATGCCTTTAGCTATTGCTGCTTTGGTTAAATAAGAGGCATTTAGATTTGAGAAATTGATGTTAGAGAGGGCAGGGAGAAATAACCAGGTCTGAAAATTCTTCAGAATATGCTAAGTATGAAGAAGTGGCCAATCTTCGATATGTCTAATGTCACACTTTTTACTGCATACTATTTTGATAGGTTGCGTTTATTGTTACCGACATAAAAGGAGAGAAAAGCCAAAAATGAAATCTGATTGATCACTTATATTATGCTCAAGAAAAAGAATTATGATTTTGTTTGTACTTAGATTCACATTAGAATATCTCCATAGCAATAGGAGTGCTTTAAAATATAAGAAAAAAAATAATAAAGTAAAATAAAATATAAGAAAATGTGACACGATTGGCATAAAATTGTATAACGTGTGTATATATTTTATATTTACATATACTTGAATTTGAAAAATATTTTACTAGTTTATATATCTTAAATGTACATATCTCAAATTTAGAACATGTAGAATCAGAATAAACAGAGACCTACCGTTCAATAACAAAGCTGGAATTGCAAGAAGGAATTACTGCTTAAAGTGTCACCTCAATTTCGCAATGTGATGGAAATATCTTGCACAATTCAAAGCTCTAAAATACACGACTCTAAAACAGCAGGATTTTTCTAACATGCTATTTTGTAGTGTCAGAATGCTTTTCAATTAAACTATTCCAGACATTTAAGAATGAGAAATAAAAAATTTTAATTTAATTTTCCAGTTTTATTCGGATAAAATGGACATAACACTGTGTTCATTTAAGACATACAACAAACTAATTTGATATCTGGATATATCATGAAATGATTATCATGATAATTTAATATCCACTCCCTCACATAGTTACTATTTTCTTCTTGTGACAAGAACTTTTATCATCTATTTTCTTGGTAAGTTTCAAATATACAATACAGTATTGTAAACTATAGTCACCATGCTGTCCATTATATCCTTAGACTTGACTTTATAACTCAAAGTTTATAACATGAATCTGTTCTCCGTATGTATGAGTTTGGCTTTTTTAGATTCCATCTATATGTGAGATCATACAATGTCTGTCTTTCTCTGTCTGATTTATTTCCCTTAAAACAATGCCCTCAAGGTCCATCCATATTCTCAAATGGCAGAATTTCCTTCTTTTTTATGGCTGAATAATGTCTTGGTTGTTGTTAATAATGCTGTAATGAACATGGGAATTCAGTTATCTCTTCGAGATGGTGATCTTACTTGGAATAAATACTAAATACTCAGAAGAGGATTTGCTGTATAATATAGTAGTTCTTTTTTTTTTTTTTTTAGAAGATTTTATTTATTTACTTGAGAGAGAAAGGGAGAGATAGCAGAGGAAGGAGCAGATGGAGACGGTCAAGCAGACTCCATGCTAAGTGTGGAGTGTGGAGTTTGACCTCACAAACCCGAGATCATGACCTGAGCTGAAACCAAGAGTTGGTTGTTTAACTGACTGAACTACCCAGGCACCCTCATATAGTAGTTCTATTTTTAATTTTTTTGGAGGAACATCCATACTGTTTCCCATAGTGGCTGTATCAGTTTACATTCCCGCCAACAGTGCACAAAGATTCCCTTTCTGCCACATCCTTGACAACATTTGTTACCTCTTCTCTTTTTGATGATAACCATTCCAACAAGTGTAAAGTGATATTTCTTTATGGTTTTGCTTTACATTTCCCTGATGATCAGTGATGTAGAGCAGATTTTCATGTACTTGTCGGATATCTACATGTCTTCCTTCGGGGAGGAAATATGTCTGCTCCATTTCTCTGCCTAAATTTTTTAAAAATTAGTAACTAACAATATCTAATAAATTCACATGTATTTCCCCTCATGTAAATCAGAAACAGTTTAGAGTAAACACAAAACCATCCACAATACTAGTAACAATAGCAAGTTACATTTTTACTTTTTCTTATGAGCTAGGCTTTGCTCTCTTTCCGTATCTGAACATGCAATTTCTCATTTTATTTCCTAGATAGAAGTGTCAAAGCTTTACTTGTTTTTCACAACTGATAATAATGTCATGATTACAACTTGCACTGAGCATATGTTTCCAAACCTTTTATCTGGCATTTCAGCTGCCATGACATATTTGTGTAGTGTCATTGTATTGGTCTATACCACTGTACATCAAATGTTCATTATCAAAATATTAAAGAAAAACACAAATAGAAACGAATGCATGATTTCATGTATATACTGTGTCACAAAGGCACAATAATCAACTTTTAATCAAATTTTATGTTCTTAAATTGTGTTTCTAAATTATTAAGGTATCACGATTCTTTTCAACACCTCCATATACCTGTATAGAGATAGCCTGCAGCATTTAAGTTGCAAATAGGTGCGATGTGAATAGTGTGTGTATATTATAAAAATAAGTAATATTGCTAAACAGTGTAACTAGACAGGTTTAATAATCTGGGTCTTAGTGGCAGATATTAGAGATTATATGCAAATTATTTTTTGTAACCAATCCATTAATATCTTTTTGCAAAAGAAAATACTATAAATTTTTGAAAACATAATATTCTGTGGACACTGTTATAACATTGTAACGATGTCTCAGTAGGATGCACATATTACACACCCTTGACAGCTACTAGGAGCATGAGAGCATTTGTGCAAGGAGCTCCAGGAGGTTGGGGTGGGCAATTGCAGCATCACTGAAGCGTGAATGTAGCCTAATTAACAAACTGAAACTGCTACATTCATGCTCTCCTTTCATTTATCTTATTTCATTTGCATGATACTTGCTGCTGCTTTCCGTGAAATGTTGTTTCTCGCTGGCATACTGCAGTATTTGTTGTCCACCTGCTGCACCTCGCTATCTCAGGATGCTGGGAGTGCAATTATCTTTTTGCTCAGGAGTACTCTAATTACAGTCTAGCATACCTTATAGCTTCTGCTGTTAAAAGCTATTGTAAATATCCCATCTCTGGAAGCACATATAAAAATGTATTTCTTAATTTTTTATGTGTCATGTTTATGGATTGAATTTATTTCCACAAAATCCTAGCTAAATTCTTTCCAATCATTTTTAATGAACACACATAGTAACTTCCATTACAGAGAACTAAGTAAAGATAAAAATAAATGAGGCTCACACTTCTTGAAAACAAGCAAAGCACTTCCTCTCTGAATATTTGTGTCAGCTCCACAGTTGTTTTAAGAATATCTATCAACCTGGGTGGCTCAGTGGATTAAAGCCTCTGCCTTTGGCTGGGGTCATGATCTCAGGGTCCTGGGATCGAGCCCTGCTCTGGACTCTCTGCTCATCAGGGAGCTTACTTCTCTCTCTCTCTCTCTGCCTGCCTCTCTGCCTGCTTGTGATCTCTCTCTGCCAAATACATAAATAAAATCTTTAAAAGAAAAAAAAAAGAATATCCATCAACATTTTGCTAGCCCTCCATTCAATGGAATGACTAACTTTTTAGTTCCATGTAATTCATACAAATACTATTATCTGTTTGAAGTAGTAAATAATCACTTGATAAAACAACTTAAATGTTGCCTTTTGACTTTGGATGCTATAAAATGTGTAATTATGGCAAAAAATTTCACTGCTTCTATGTCACAGTATCCTTTGAATCATCAGAGCAATTTAATGACCTTTAGAATTTCATTGTTTTCTAAATTTATTTGATTTGTTTGTCTTTACTACTTGTCAAACAACAACTTTGTAGGTAGGAAGAAATCAGAAGCAGAATATATTTATTTAAAACAATTTATTTATTTATAACAATCCCATATAGTCAAATTAAGCTTCACTTGGTGGCATTGTCACTTGTTTCATATTCATGAACTTCAGCAAAGTTAAGGCATCAGAAATCCTAAACAATAATGTTAGGCTACTAGATTGTCAATGTGCTGGGACATAATAATGGCAAGCAAGTTCTTGTCACCATACAGTATCTTGCTTACAACTTGCAAGGATGAGTAAGACTTAAGATATTTACAAAGACAAAGACATTCATTTATACATATGTGCATGTTTATTTTACATGTGTGCATTAGATATATTGTATCTTTTTAATAGATGGATTAATTATTGATGTACAGTACAATAACTATATTTAAATTGTGCAGTTTGATAGATGTTGACATATGCAATGTGTATGTAATTATCATTGCGATCAAAATAATAAACATACACATGTTTCCTGTGGCTTCGGAAGTCCTCTCTGTTATTGTATTTTCAAGGTGGTGGTTAAATGTATTTTTTTAGAAAAGAAAACATTTAATATTGGAGGGTTATTGCAATGTGTTTTACCGGAGGCCATAAAGGATCATTATTTCCTTCTGCCACCACCCACTCCAGCATAGCTGCTGATCTAGGCTGCTTGGATGATTGGGTAGTCAAGAGCTTAATCCCTAAATGGAATGAGCCATTTATTTTTTTGCTCCATCAAGGTTGGGGTTACTGCAATTTCCAATTCATTATTATCACTGGGCAGATGAAGAACACTATAACCCCTCTTTTCTAGATATGCTCCAATCTGTATCAGGAAGTCTAACTACTGACAGTAACTTTAAAAAAAAAAATCTGTTTATTTATTTTTGTGAGAGAGAGAGAGAGAGGAGAATGGAGAGGGACAGAGGAAGAGGGGAAATGGAGGGAGAGAATCTCAAGCTGACTCCCCACTGAGTGCAGAGCCTGAGTCAGGTCTCAATCCCAGAACTCTGAGAGCATGACTTGAGTTGCAATGATGCCAGTCAGATACTTGACTGAGCTCCCCAGGGGCACCTCCTTTTTAAAATCTGTGGTTCTGCTATTATGAGGACTCCAAATGACCATGAGGCAGTTACAGCTTCACATTCCATAGAAACCCTATCCCTACTTCCACCCAGTAAAACTATCTGTGCTTAGAAGTAGGAGTTCTGATGCAACAAATTTGTCATGTGAAATTTGTCACGATAGGAAACATAATTCTACAAGGGAGTCACTGGGATTGTTGTTGAGAAGGGCCAATCCAACTTCCACACTTGCTGTCTGGACCCGTGTATGTGTGTTGTAGTTCTTTGGTACCCAATACCAATGCCAATACCATGCCACTGGCTCAGTGACTATAACTAACTCTGGAAAGTTTTAAACTAAATTTTCTGAGTATTGTCCCCAAGCTGAACCAGCCGAATCCTTATCTGGGCTTTGATGGTCCATTGCAATATTCTAGCAGTTCAGGTGCTTATCAGGGATGTACTATTTGGTAGAACCAGTGGATAACATAATCATTTATCCATGTTGAACCTCCTCTTCCATTAAAGGGGTCCCCTGGCTTAATGCCAAGTAATGCAAGGTCTCACACAACTAAATAATCATCAATTCTTACCGTGGTGATGGCAGAGACACAGTCAGCAGGAATGACAGACCTATTTGAGAAATAGGTATAAATTCCAGGAATAGTAAATTTCCAATGTCTCAAAGGTAGAATAATTTAGCTCTAGTCAAGTTGGCACCAAGTGGCTACCTGGACTTCTCAAGGGATTGCTCTGCAGAATAGAGTGCAGCGTGGGTTTCTGTGGTTGAAAGATCCAGAACTTGGCAGTGGCAGGGGCCATGCTTTTGTGCTCATACGGCGTGTTCATCTTTTGCACCATGTAGACTATGTTCAACAACCTATCATATGAACCCTACCAGTTAGTTCTGGTAAAATGAAATAACTCATCTCAAATGGTGCTCGAGAGGCATTGTTTTAAGATTCAAAGATCCATATAGTATGTTCCCATTAATGCTTATCCTTCTTCTCTAAAGTGTTTTAAACTTCCAGTAATATTTTTCTAGGTATTTTACTTATGAACTAAGCCAATCGCCACTGTCCAGGAATCCATATATAGGTCCTCACCAAGCTACATATACAACTGCGCATGATTTATTAAAAAGAATCTGGCTTACAGTGGGGATTTTCCATTCCTAATGTTCACTAGGGTTATAATTAAGTAAGGCAATAATGCAGCGGTTGTTTGTTTTCTGTTCTAACATACGGAGCAATTTTATGACCTACCTCCGTAAGTGCATATAAGAAACCACACAAGGAAGCATACATGTAGTCTAAGAAGAGAGGAACAGATCAAAAGATGTAGGTGACATGGGGGTCTGACTCATCTGTTTAGCTGCCCACAGTGCCTTGCTGCTCTCTCTGGAGCTGTTTGAAATATCCAAACTAGATCATTTCCATCGTAGGTTTGATTACTAGTATCCCTGCTGGCCTAATTAGTTTGTGGGTCTGACAATACCGTGACCCACTCTGGTCACTTCGGTACTTGGTATCCCTCTCTGTCTCCTGACTCCAATAAGTTTCAGTAACGTGTCAAAAACTATTACTTAGTTGGCAAACCGTTCTCTATGTCAGAAGACATACCCTTGCACTAAAATCTTGGTGTCTGTAGGAGATATAAACTCTGACCGTAGATTGCTGTTGATGCTCTCCCTTTAAAGAAGTGAAATCTATTTTTCGCCATCCCTTTGAATTTGGGAAGACTTTTTGAATTGCTTTAACTAAGTGAAGAATCACTAAACTCTACCCCTCAAATCAGTATTGCACTATATGTTCATTAGCTAGAATTTTATAAAAATGTGAAAAAAAAATGAATTGCTTTAACTAATTGAAATGCATTTTGAAATAATGCTGTTTTTCACGAGCAGGATCCCTCAATTCTGAGTTGGAGTTTAAGGTACATGATGTTTATCAGGGGGTTCTCTTGCCTGAGAGTGTATCTTTGGTATGCAAACCAACCAAATCTGAGTCTACATCCCCATCTGTTCCTGTAGTAGGGGACACCATCCTTTTACCTTAAATCACCCCAAGGCCAGGTATTGAACAATTAGGTACCATGCCCACAGTACAGAGCCCGCCAGAATTATTTGAAGTCTCCAATCTTTTTTTTTTTTTTAAAGATTTTATTTATTTGACAGAGAGAAACACAGTGAGAGAGGGAACACAAGCAGAGGGAATGGTAGTGGGAGAAGCTGGCTTCCTGCTGAGCAAGGAGCCCGATGTGGGGCTCGATCCCAGGACCCCGGGATCATGACCTGAGCCGAAGGCAGACGCTTAACGACTGAGCCACCCAGCTGCCCCTA
>JAQQSY010000495.1:0-15473 GCA_028646535.1 Procyon lotor | reverse complement strand
TTGCTTGATTCTTAAGTGTATTGCAAGGTACATGCTTCCTTCAGAATTTCCAACCTCCCAGAGGCTGTTTCGGTCCCGAATCTCAAGCAATCACACGGCTGAAGCTGTGGAGAAAGAATTTCTTGGCAAACTCTTCACCTTGGAGTTGAATTCCTTGGGTTCTTGGATTTCTGTCTTGCCCTAGAAGCCTGTTCCTAGCGGCAGCCAGATACCTGGTTTCACCCAAGTCCTAGAATGCACCACAAGTGAACCAAAATAAACTCAGAAAAGGGGAAGAGAGGGAAAACGGAATGGAAAGAAATTAGAGAGGGAGACGAACCATGAGAGACTCTTAACTCTAGGGAACAAACTGAGGGTTGCTGGAGGGGAGGGGGTGGGGGGATGGGGTAACCGGGGGACGGGCGTGAAGGAGGACACGTGATGTAATGAGCACTGGGTGTTTATGCAACTGATGAATCGCTGACTTCTACACTCGAAACTAATGATGCATTATGTTGGCTAATTGAATTAAAAAAAATAAATTCAGGGCGCGTCAGGGGCTCAGATAGTCAAGTGTCTGCCTTCAGCTCAGGTCATGATCTCGCGGCCCTGGGATCGAGTCCCCCTGTCGGGATCCCTGCTCGGCGAGGAGCCTGCTTCTCCCCTACTTCTGCCTCTCTCTCTCTCTGTCTCTCTGTCTCTCATGAATACGTAAATAAAATCTTTAAAATCAATCAATAAATAAATCTATAAAAAATAAACTCGGAAAGACAAAAGGAGCAGACTCCCCACACTCCCGGGTGCCCGGTGTCCTTGGAGCTCCGTGGGTCTTCCGTGCCTGCTGCATGTGTTTTCTCCACAGGACAGTTCCATTTTCTTGCCCCTAAACAAGAACCACTATATCCTCCATATCCACAGACTTTGTGGCCTGAGACTCACGGATTTGACATCACGAGGCAGAAATACTGTGTCCAACAGGAAACTTTTCAGGTCGGCTCCTGTTTTAATTGCCCGTATGGTGGTCCCTGTACTTTTCTTAGACAAACCGAGGATGACTGGACTTTAGGCACCTGGTTTCCATTCGGAAAACAGAGCTTCCTTTCGCAGAGGCTGTCCTGGGGCTCCCACCAGCATCTTGCCTGACACGTGCATCTCTGTTTGGTGATGGGGCAAATTCTCCTCTGCTTTATGTTGTGTGTATTTTATAAGTGTGGCCAGTTAAGTGGTGAAAAAAGGAAGCATGGTTAAGTGTTCTCTTAAAACGTGCTTTATTTTACCTAATTTCGCATCCTCGTTAGCTAATAATATAGCATTTCTACTGTTTGCCTGGACTGTATGAAGAACAGTGACGATGCACACACACGGAGGCAGGAATTGAGGCCCCTGCATTCTAATCTTTTTCTATTTCTTGTAACCATGGGAGCAGGGGACGTGATTCAATACCCCTTGCCTCGTCTCAAGTGCCCCTTGCCTCGCATCCAGAATCACTTCTTCGCTCGTTTATTAGCAGCGTGGGTAAGTGCAGCCCTCCCGTGGGGACACATTTCCGGCCCGGACCCCTGTCAGTCCAGAACTGACGTCCCGTTGAAGGATGACGGGCCATAAAAGAGAATCAGAAGACGAGCACATTGTAGACTTAGGTGGGATGTCGGTGCCACTAAACATAAGGCAGAGGGACGGGAGGATGGGAAGGCAGGAGTGCCTGCTGCGGTGAGTAGGACGCCGAAGGGGAGGTGGGGGTGAGGGAATCCCGCCTGGGGGTCTGAGGAAGGACCGCCCGTCAGGGGGGTGACGGGCTTTCTATTTCACGTGATCAAAAGCAAGGAGAGCAGCCCGGGAGGAAGGTAGCGAGGCCAGACGGGGTGGAGGGAAGGCTCAGGGGCAGTGCATTCTCCTCTGGGGCAGCAGGCTGGGGTGGGGGGACCCCCTCGGCCTCTGAGAACTCTGTGCTGGGACACACGCCGCGCTGGCTTTGGCCACCAGCCTCCAGTTTTTGGTTGCTTTTATTTTAATTCTACCGGATGAGAGAATCTGGAATTCTGGCAGCCACCAAGGAGCGCGTGACCCCTCACAGAGATGGTGCCCTCGCCTCTCAGACGGCGCACGGGTGGCCTTGGTACCGAAGCAGCCCCCTTGCCTTCCAGTCGCTCCAGGTGGTCAGGAAGTGTTTGCTGGAGGAAGGATAAGTCACCGCGTTAAAGCATCGGTCGTCGTTTCCCGAGGTGAGAAACGGACTTTGCTGAGTTCCACAAATAGGATCACTCCGTGTGTGTGCGGGTGCGTAATGCCGTCTGGTTAGTTCTTGGATTTACCCCCCTTTTCTGGATGAAGGAACTAACTTAGGCTGGTGAGCGGTGGACGTCTTCGAACCTGGTTCACCGTCAGGCCCTCGGTCACAACCGCGCGTCTCGGACCCCACGGACATGCTGCTCTTCGACTTCTCTTGATTCCGACTTCTAACTGAAGGTGTGTTTTGCAGGATTTATATTTGCCATTAGTAGCCACATTCTGTTCAGCGTGAGAGCGGCTCGCTAGCTGTCTCCTGACACAGGGACCCACCGAGCTGCCCACGGCTCTGTGTTTTCCTGTACACAGTGTGTAGCCCAGGGATTTCACATCCCAGGTTCCTGATTACCTTGTAGATTAATTTCAGACCAGGTTTGAGTCATTCTGCGGAAATGTGGAAGGTTTTCCTCAACAGGAATGTAACTTTCTTTGCACCATGATCCCTTTCTCCAGAAATACTCCAAGCATCTTAATGGAGAGCCAGTAGGTACATGCCTGAAAGATTTCTACTTTTATTATGTGAAGAGGTGTTCAGTTAATTGTCAGACCATAAACAAAGGACAGAAATGAACTGAAAACAGATATTCAATATCGCTTTAATTAGGCTGTGCTGCTTGAGGATTCTCTTCAAAATAATAGTCTTAATCGTATTATAAACATATTTAACAAAAGCGAATATTGGCAATGCTTACTGTCAGATCTGCCAATTAATTGAACCAACAGGCGTATTTAGAAATATAAGCAGACCCCTTGGCGCCCAGGCACAGGCTGGCAGAGCTGTCGCGGGAGGCCCCCACCAGCATGGAGGGGTGCAGAGTTCCTTCCCCGAGGGGCTGGGTCTGCAGGGGCTGCGGAGGGGCCACAATGGAAGAGTCCAGCACGGAAACTATCACAGGAAAATCACAAGATATTTTAGAATAAAATTCTACTTTACACACCCTCTTAAGAACACCATCATAACCAGAATGAATAAAGACAAATGAGCTATTGCTATTTAGAAGAATGATAGGCAGTTGTCATTTCAGAAGCAGTATAAGAGGGGCAAGAGGATGCCTGACTTAGCAGGAGGGGTGGGCTGATCTGCTTGGTTTTCTAGCATTGCTGAAATCACAGATGTTAGGGTTGGCTCCGTTGTTCTCCATAGCTTGCTATGTAGTGGTGATACACACACACACACACACACACACACACACACGCACGCACGCACGCGCGCACACACACACTGGCACAAAGGAACCAAAACACAAGAACAACAACAAAAATGGCAAAAAGAGTGCATCACACAAAGGATGTCATCAAAGAGCACTCACAGGTTCAAAGAGAACCCTTGGGAAGCTCCTTAGGATTGATGACCCGCCCATTGGTGGACCCCACCAAGCCCCAGATGACCCCCAGAAGTCCACGGAGGGCAGTGCGAACACTGCAGAGGACTCTCCAGATGGTGAGTCCGCCATCTTGGTGCAGAGGAGAATAGGGTGAGAAATTGGGGCTTACTAGAGAGACCTCACGGGTTCAGTTGGGCAACTTACCAGAAATGCTTTACTGATAGGTGCTCCTTGTCTGTCTGCTCAACTGGATGACTCAGGTCTGACCTTCTTGAGCATGGAGCAGCAGCATCTGCTGACCAGTACAAACAGAGCTAACAGGCAAACATGGAGGCATCTTACTGCAATGGTAGAAGGTGGAGGGTGAGCTTCCAGCCCACAATCGCGGGCTCCAGTTCTGTAAGTGTACTTCAAACTATTTGGAGGACATACACGCAGGCTCTGAAACTGAATTCATGGCATTGCACACTCCTGTGTGTCAGTTATCAGGGCATAGTCCATACCCGAGGATACGGCCAACAGGAGTGGGGTCCCTGGAGCAACCCCAGATGGGTGCTTACATTGGTTCCTTGTGAGTAGATACCTGGCCTTTTGGGGATATGAACAGTGGAAGAAAGGCAATCCCCCAGAATGATTCTGAATTCTTCAGTCCTCTCTACCTTAGTTCACCAACTTATTTCTGTGGGCAGACATTCACATTCGGAATTAAAACCGTAGGACAACCAATGCCAAAGATTCTCTCGTTGGCCAAAAGCTAGTGAGGCTCCCAAGAGCCTTCTTCTTGGCCAGTGTACTAACACACTCCACTATCTAGGACACCTGGGCATCAAAATAAAAACTGTTGCTAGTGGATTAAAAACCTGTTGGGTAAAACATTAAAACCCAAGTCCTGACCAATATAAATAAATGAGGAAAGAACACTTTTGTTGAAGAGTGGAGCATTTAAAGCAGTCCTCGACAAAGTGCTTGTGAATAACAAAATATGAAAAAGGCAGCTGCAAGTGGGGAAGCCTAGAAGGCCTCCCCTCCATCGAGTGATCAGAGTCAACCCCACAAGTAAGGGGACAATTTAGGATGCTGCCATTTGGGATGCAAGGAACACAAAGACACTCGTGTAGTTTTCTTGTCAAAGATGAATAGTCTGAGTGCAATCGTGAGCAAACATCAGATAAATCAACATTGTGGGCCGTTCTACAAAATGACAAACACATAGTGTTTAGAAGTGCCAAGTTTATGAAAGTCATGGAAAAGACTGAGGAGTTGTTTTGGGTTGTAGGAAATGAAAAAGAAATTGCAAGGAGCAATGTGCAAGTCTGAAATAGGTCCTTTTCTATAAAGGACGTTTGTGACAGTGGGAGAGGCTTTACAGGCTTTGCAAATTTCCTCATTTTGTGGTCATGTCATGGTTACATAGGAAAATATGCTTGTTCATACGAAAAGTACACTAGTGTAGCCATGTCAACAGCTTACCCTCAAATAATTTTTTAAGTTTCTTTAACTTGTAATTCTTCTGTAAGTTGGAAAGTGATTCAAAATTGGTGGAATAATGCATAGAAATAAAAAGATGTCTACACTTTGGTTTGACTGTGCCCAATGAAAACTTTATTGCTCTTTCAATTGATGTAATTCAGAGATATAATAGGTACTTACTAAAAACTCACCAAACTGATAAGAGATTTAGTGAATAAAAGAGTGAAATTTTTAAGTTTGCAAACTTGTCTTTCAAATATTTCCGACTTACACTCTTTTAAAATCTTGTCATCATTGGAAACTATCTACGTAGGATTAAAATTAAATTTCTTCACTGTGTTTATGAAATTTTCTGGCATTCTCCTATATAAACAGTACAATTTAGTATAAATTCAGCTTGAGGCAACAAAAAATCCAAGTCAATTAGCTAACGACATCGACTTTTACTCTCTCTCATAAGAAGAAATCCAAAGGCAGGAGGGTTCCAAAATTGGTTAAATCAGTGATGTTTTAGGATAATCAGAGACCCAGAATATCTCCTTCTTGCCATGGACCTTTCTTCAGCATGATGGCCTTTGTCCACAGCTTTATCCTCTGAAGGCTGCGACAGTGGCCTCATCAACCTCCTCAACCAGTTACAGATATATTCGCCAAAGGAAAATTCCCTCCACACAACCCTTTATAAGAGTGAAGGAACCGTTTCTCAAGAAGTGATCCCAGGATTGTCTCCTCATGCATCAGAATTATCATAAGCTTTTGCATCAACCAGGCATTGACAAGGAGAAACCACCCTATTGGCTTAAAACCATCAAAACTGGCATTTGAAGACTAATGACAGTAGGGTAGGGAGAAGAGGGTTCCTTTCCCTGATTACATAACTGTACTAAAGGTGGACATTATTTTAAAAAATTGCTCTTCTAGGGAATAAATAAGGCATTGGCAGCAAAGCATTTGAATAAACCATCAAAATCTTTGCAACAATGAGTTAAGTGCAATGGTAAACAAGAGCAAAGGTGATATACCAGGAAAGCAAATAAACTTAAGGTCTAGTGAGATTATAACTGAACAAAAATCAACACAAAACAGTTTCTGTATGTTTGAGCTAATATGTTATTTATAGGGCACTAATGTATACATATAAGCTGTCTCAAGTGTAATATAGATATAAAACCAAACGTGCTCTCTGGTATCCTATAAGAAATCAAACTGATGTCACAAACTAGTTAAGCTGGTCATGGGACTAAGCCTATTTCAGTCTAAGAGACAACATTGTATAGAAATAGATCACTGGAGGTCAAATTCATTATTTTTTTCCCTTGATCTCCTCATGCATCAAATATTTAGGTTCCCTAAGTACATACAGCTAAAGGAACATCAAAGTTACTTTCAAAATGATAGAATTGAAGAAAACAAATTGGATCCAACTGACTCCATAGCCTTGTCAAATAGAACAGAATTTTAATGTTTCTTTTCTGCTACATATTAGTGAGGAATCTGTCTGATCAGTAAAAAATAAAATCCCACAGCTATTATATCAAAGTAATTAGAACCTCAGTGATGGGTGAAAGTGGAATCAGATGTCTTTGCCGAAAATTATTATGTGGCTAAAGTATGTTTATTTTAAATCTGGTGCATGGGTTTGTAAATTTATTAAAAGAAGTGTTTATCCTTATAATAAAGTCTGTCAAGTCAGATTTACTGGAGTTTGATGTAAGGTAATCATATTACTTTCAAAGGAAGCTAATGCTGAATGTGGAGAGGAGGCCACCGGACATCACTAATGATGATAGAAAAGCCTGTCTCCGAAGATGACCCCAGACCTGGCATCATTCACCATGGGCACAAAAGACACAGGAGTCAGCCTTGACATTGACTGGTAGTGCTGGCATGTAGTCACATATTTCACTTATGGATACATCACTGGAATTTTCTAGACTTATCACTGAATACTCAGAAGAAGGGTCTTCTTTTCCTCAAATCTTCAGAAAGATTTTGTGTGGACAAGAATGAAAAGTGATGAGTGATGTGATCAATTCCAGGCAACTTTTTCCATTGATTCCAGTTAGCATGATAGAACCATGTTCCTAGATTGAGAATTGTCAGCTGCAGGACATATGTGAATTGCATTAGCATTTTATTACAATCAGTTCTGCAGGAGCATTGAGCCTTTTAAAAATGGCCTGCCACCCTGTGAAGGGAGCAGCAGAGGTCATCAAAAGATCCAATCCCTGCATGTTGAGACTGACTCCTTCAAGTGTCTACAGAACAAATTCCAGTTTCACTTGAAGGGTCCACTCTGTTTTCTTGGTGATTCTCAGAGATCCGTGGCTTACGCATATATAGGCTACCCAATCACCTGCGGCATTATTTCTGCTTTTACTGGTGTTCATCTGAGCTCACCAGCCTAAAGACATGCAGGGGTACTTAGGCAAAACAAACCCACCTCATTATTAGCACTAAGAACCTCTGTTGAGAATCCAGGGTCATCAATTCCAAAAAAAAAACAAAACAAAACCAAGTTTACAATTTCCCTCATCCATCCTTGTTAGGATCCAGGTAAATTTCATCCAAGTAACATTAGGCAACTTTTAGATAAGCATCCAGTGCTGCTAATGAACCCTGCGGGGGATCTTTGAAGGCCATTCGAGTTTTGTAGCTCCTTTGAAATTTTGCTTTATCCTGAGGCACGTGGGGAGGGGATGCTGGGAATGGGAGGTAAACATACTTTATTGATTTAAATATTTTACAGCAGAATGGGCTTAAATGATTATGCTCCCATAGATATTAACTCTATAAAAATACATTTATCTGTATATAAACTCATGATATAACATGCACACACATGTACATATAGAATGACGGCATAATTTTTCATAAACCTGGAAAATGTTTTAATATTTCAAATTATACCTGAGTGAACAAACTTTTGATCCTCCAAATGAGCTTTCTGAGTCTTTCTTGTGCCACATGCTAGATTCAAAAATAGTATTTCCCCTGAAACTATGAGAAGCAGCTAAAATGTTATCATTTGTGTAAAGAAATAACATTCTCGACAAATGTTAGAATATGAAATTGTACATGATGTTCCGTAACAAAGAGTTTTCAAATTAATCTGCAGGAAAAAAATGTAATTTGCAGAAGAAGAATAAAAATATGTACATGAATCATTGATATTTTGTTACATAATCTGTTAACAAAACTTCTGTCTGTTTAAAAAAAAATACTGTTTGGTAGTCTAGTGTTGGCCCATAAATTTTCATGACTTTTGCATCATCCTTTGCAAGTAACCCCCATACCCCTCAGAGCCCTGACCAGTGACCAGCTGTTCTTAAGACAGGTATCTCCAACTATATTCAGAATTTTATCCACTGGCTTTTCCCTGCTCCTCAAATAATTGTTTAGCTGCATCCGTACCAAGCAGGTGACGGGTACCGGGCAGATGGAGGACAGAAACAGACTTGGAGGCTGAGCATCTCCTCGGTGCTATGAAAATCATACCAAATTAACTAAATCTTATAAAATCTCTTTCAATTTTATTATTGATTATTCCTATCTAATTTATTAATGTATCTGAAGTCCTTCAAAGAAAGTGTTTAGCCACCAAAGCGTCATCTTTGTCCCGCGCTGGGGGATCTGTCTCCGTGCCAGCCGGTACTCCTGCCCGTCTCCACATCAGCACGTAACAGTCCTTCTGAGGCGCCGCCGACCTCCCCACTGAACAGACAAGCTCGCCCTTAGGGTCTCAGAGAAGTCCGGCCACTATCCTAAGGGAAGACAATGTGTCTATCTAGTTCTGACTGATTCCCTAAGTTTCCTTTCAAGCCCAAACCTGTGTCAGTCCCATTCCGCTACCTTGTTTACTGCTTCCAACCTTCATCTCTAGTAAATAGGCTTTTTCATTTTGACAGTACAGGAGCCTACCTTGGAAAGAAACGACAATGTTGCTGTACACCTGGAAAGTGCGACACATTGAATCCCGACGTGTCTGATAATTCACCAATACTCAGTTGCGAAATGTATACCTTTTTGTGTCTATGTAAACGGGAAGAGAGCGAGAAGGCAAGAGAGGGCTATTCTGATTGACACAGTCTCCATTTGTCTCTATTTAAAAATGCTACATCTTTCCTACTAGTCTGGGCTGTATCTGTTACAATTCCCCAAACACTGAAAGTTGAAAAGATATAAATCAAGAAATGGACTTTTGTGATCGTTGTTGATACTTCCTCACCGTCCTTAGGAGTCTCCATCCCCCGGAGAGCCAGGAGAGTGAGAACACCGTCCCAGAAAGAAGGGGAGAGGAGTTCACAATTCCTGTCATCTTTGCTATCTACAAGCATCAGACAGTGGGTTTCCTGGAAGGCCAGGTTGTGTGAATACAGCATGGTCACTCTAGGCTTAAACAAGCCCCTCGCACTCTACACGGGTGATTTTTTTTTTTAATGTAAACCCGATCATGTAAAATTCTGCGTCAGACTCGTCAGCTGGACCTATCAGATTGCTTGTGATTCCTCTCAGACCACCCTTCGAGGTCTAGCTCCTGGTACTCCTTCTGCTTTACTGAACTCAGTGCTTCTCCTGACACACCGAGTGCGCTTTCGCACGGGAACCCATGAGCCCAAGCCCCGTATCCGACCCCTGCCTCACGCTGACCATCCAGCTGGCAACACCAGCTCACCCCTCGGGAGCTGGCTTCCATGTGAATTGAGCCTGCTTCCTGCTCTAAATGTATGTTCCAAGGGAGTACTGGTACTCAGTACTTGTGCTTAGTAGTCATTCTGAAAATTTTCGGAACGGAAGTATTGGAGCACTTAAATTGGTGATATAAACTTTTCCACTAATAGTGTGCAATTTTAGTTTCCTCACAATGAGTGTAATTGCTACTCCCAATGTCAGCACCACTCCTGAAGGGGGGAGCACTATAAAACAAACTTCCAGTTTCATCCTTCTAGATACGCTGTCCTCAAGATATCTGAAAGCTTCCCAAGAACCTACTTTCCTTGGGTTTTCTGTCTACCTTCTCCGTCCTGGCATACTAGTTCGGTCATGCTGCTTCAGGCTCCCCCCAGGTCATCTCCCACAATATAGCAATATAGACTCTGCCCAAAATCCCACAAAGATGTAAACTACTCCCCTTCCTCAACCGGGAGCAAGGGCTTTCCCTCAGAGCCCCTCAATCTCGTCCGCCTGTTCTTTGTCCGCATGTGCTCCCGCTCTGGGACTTCAGGCCATTTGCTCCCCTATGAAAAAAAAAAAAAAAAGAAATTCAATCCTCTTCAAACTCACACATGGCAACCCCTCCAATTATTCAGAACTACAGAGGATTTTTTAAGTTTGTTTGGAGAAGGCAGTGTGATTGAAAGGAAAACGTTTTCTTTCCTGATGCATTATTCATTTTTTCTGACTTATTCTTGTTTTCTTCTTTACCTCTGTCTTTTCTTCCTGTTACATGCTCACCTACACACCCCTAATCAGTGGCTACTGCCTCCAGCAACAACTGCGCTGCGTTTATCTTTGTTGTGGGTTGTGGGTCTGCTTAGCTGGCAACCGGCTCAAAGAAATCTGCAAAATAAAATAGAAGACACATAAGGAGAGCTTGAGGGGTTCTCTCATAAGGATACTGCATGTGCGTTAATCCACCTATGGATTAACTACACCACTACACCAACACACACACACACACACACACACACACACACACACACACACACAGAGTCCTTAGGGTTCTTGTTATAAATGATCCGCCATGTTTCCGATAGATGTGCTATTTTATTAGGAAGATCTAGGATGACAGCTAAGCAAGCATGTTAGCTTATCAAATAAAAAATGTATATGGTGGAACTCGGAAGTCATGACTTAACCTCACGTAATTTTTAGACTTAAAATTAGTCTCGTATTTGCAAAGGTCAGGGTGATTATCACAATGGAAGAAAGAGTTGGGGCCGTGCATCCTTCTTCGAGGCTACCTCTCTGTTCTCAGACAGATTACCTCATCTGTTCTGTCATCTAGGAAAATATTTGGCTCCTCATACTAATTTAAAAATTAACAATATTGCAATGCTCCTAAGAGAATTTCAAATTATGAAATAATTAGTCGCTTCAGAATATAAAACATTCGGGGAGCTCAGCCGTTAAAAGGATTTGTTGGGCAAGAAAAATACCTTTAAAGGAATGTTTCTCAAACTTTACAGTCCATAAACTTTCGGAGGGGAGCTAGTTACAACGCATACCCCTCTTTCCCAGGGGCTGGATCGTCTGATTCACCGAAGCACAGAGCCGGGACCACGAGCTTGCATTTTCACGAACAACCCAAGAGATTCGGAAGTAGGTGGTTGTTAGGAGGGGCCCGGAACACATTAGCTCAGTGGGAGGTTTGGCTGCTGTGAGGCAGCAGAGAGAGTGTCCTGCACGGTGAGGCCGGGAGAGCGACGTGGGTGCTGCGAAATGCTTAGCGACGACTCTGGAAAAATAGCACCAACGGCAGCCACACGGTGTGGCACGTAGCGCGGGTCAACGCATCCACCGGGAACAACTCGCCAGCCCCGAGCCGGCGGGGCGGACCGGGTCGTGGGGGGGAGTGGGGTACACACCTGGCTCCCACGAGCTGCTGTGCGTCAGCGCGTCGCTGCAGGGACACACACAACTTCCACCCTGGAGACACCCGAGTGGGCGAGGGCTGCACCAGAAACTGCTGAGCAAGCGTCTCTCGGAGAACTCACCCAGACGGCACGCGGCTTCCAGGTCCCGCTGACCCGTTACGCGCTTTCTTGTCGGGGAGGGTATTCATGCACAGACCCTGAGGTCACCCTGCCTGGTGTCCGGAGCTCGGTTCTCCCTCTTTGGCACTCGTGATTCCGGGTCACTCGCCTCGAGCGTGATCTCAATTCGGTGTACGAGACATCGTCTGAAACACGGAAATAAGTGCGCAGTGCTCACCAGGTGTCTCTTCCACGTGTCCCTGGAGGTGTAGCTGCACCTTCACTCATCTTCCATGCACGGCCGGAGGTATAACGACAAATGCCTACGTACAGATACGAATAATACACACCATACATCTGTCTCTCCATCTGTTTGTCATCATGGTCCAGAAGCATCCGAACCCCGGGAGTGAGAACAACCTGGAAGCTGCCGCAGATGCTGCCTCCGCTTTCCTAAATTCATAGGGCACAGAGCAGGAGTTTAATAAGCTCGATTTGGGGCTGTTGACGATGACTGGCCTGATGACCTTCTCTGCTGGATTTTTCACTACATTTGAGCATTCTTTACACACGAATCACCTTCATCTCCACCTGAACCCATCCAAGTTCTTTCCTTCCTAAATAAAATTTCCTCTCTCACTTTATTACTATTTTCTTTGTACATTTAGGTTTTAGCAGATCTGCCACAGTTCTGTGTCATCTGTGTATTTGCTAGAATTTCCTGCCCCTGCTGGGACGGAAGACACCAGTGTGACCTTCACCTTCACGGAGTTCACACGTGCACAGTCAGGAGGATGCATGAAGTATTAGTCGCTGGAGACCGAGCAGAAGGTTCCAGAACTCTGGGAGCTACATTTCTGTCTGCAAGTGATCCCATCTATGACATGTTGTTACTGCAGTGTGAGTGGACTAAGACAGCGACCAGTCATAGATGCAAGGATTCTCGTATTTTTGAGTGTATATAATTATTCTATCACAACCAAGCTAAAATACACCAAGATTCTTCTAGTGAAAGCATCTCATTCGCAAAGAAGTTGGGCTTTGAGACACTAGGGAGCAGGCAAATGCCACTCAGAAAGTTAGGTCACCTGGAATGTGCAGGTCATCAAGGGTATTCAGGAACTTTTTTAAGCTTTGAAATTCCTAAAAGATAGAATTCACAATTTCTCAAAAAGACAAATGACTTAACTTTCTTCTCCCCTAAGTTTGAATTCCATCTGCTCTTGGTATTACATTGAATGTGCTAATTTGATCTATAATGGTTTCTGACCTCTCCCCTTGCTAGCCTAGCAAAGATCCGTGATACACTACCGGTTTTTTGGACAGTAACTGGTGACTTTTGCTAAGTCCACATTTAGTACTAAAGTCTCCCTCACAATCTACCAGAGAGGTTTTCGCCACTAAATGACATGGAAATTGCAGAATAAACTGATAAAAACGTCAAAATCGAGAAAACAGCGTTATCAAGAGAAGAAATCTCTATGACCTCGTAACAAAGAGCATCACCGCCTCAGCAGTCTAGCATGAGGACACTTATTTTCATCGGGCTGGCATCCCTCGGGGGTCCAGGCTTCCCACTACCCCCCAGTGTCCAGCCAGCCCCCAGGCAGAGCGTGGGAGAAGAGCCCCAGCATGCTGTGACCTTCCCTCGCCGCACCTGACGCTGCCTCCCCCAGGCAGGAGGAGACAAGGAGTCTGGAAAGTTTGCTGGCGCTCAGATGCCCAGACACGGAGACGGTAACTGTGCCTCCAGCCCAGACTCCGTCACTAGAACTGCTTCCGGGGCATCTCCCAACGGTAAGGTGCCAGGAGAACGTGGTCCTCCCAGGGAACCAGCGAGAGAAGCCGCACGTGGACGGGCGCTCTGCCAAGGAGCAGGCTCTCCGTCCTCTTCCCTGACAACCGTCCCTTCTCAGGAGGGCGTGTTCCACCTCCTTGTGAAAGACGCATTAGACGCCTTAGTGTCCCCGCTCTTCTGCTGTTACCTGAAGGTGCGCCTTTCTTTCTCTCTTCTCGCTGTGCTCTGGAGGTTTTCAAGCTTTATTCAAGGCCGCTTTTCAAACTCTAAGGACTTTCTTTTTCTTGGATCTGTCCGGTTTCATAAAACCCTTTTTTATATTTTTTGATAGACGTAGTACCTTCCAGAATCTATGAACCTACACGTTTGGTAAGCAAATTCTGTTGCTTTAAAGGGGCTCAGGAGCATGTCCTTACATATGGGAAATCACGGCGCCTAAGAAATTAAAGGAGCGTTATCTAAAGGTCTGTCTGCATAGCCGCCACCACAGATGAGGTTCTTCGTCAACGAATCACCGCCGAGTGATGAAAACCCGCATCCTAGGGCACACACCCCTCCTCCAGCGAGGCTCCGACGGCCCCTTCTGGTTCTCCTGCCGTCTGAACCACGGACCCTGCTCCTTAAACCCCTTTCTTCTACATCTGCACTCCTGCACCTTCTTGCTTTGTCTCAGTGTCCACATCCTCAAAGTGCAGACTAGTTTGAGAAGGAAAAAATCCACTTTTGAACAAAGGGAATACCCTGAATGGGTGAAACCAAAACTGTTTTCTGAACAGAGGATGGGAAATGCCATCAAGTCCTGTCACACACCTCGAGCTCAGAAATCAGAGATTGACTCGTGAGCAAAGTGTTTGACACTAGCATTTCTTTCTTCTCCATTCTTGATCAGCATCTTAGGGTTAAAGAAACAGTGTTCAGGGGAAGAGAACACAGGGGCAAGCAGACACTGAAGATCTCTTTCTTTCTTTTTCTTTCTCTCTCTCCTTCCTTCCTTCCTTCCTTCCAAACATCTTTTTCTTTCTTCCTTTCTTCCTTTTTTCCTTCCTTCCTTTATTCCTTCCTTCCTCCCTTCCTTCCTTCCTTCCTTCCTTCCTTCCTTCCTTCCTTCCTCCCTCCCTCCCTCCCTCCCTCCCTCCCTCCCTCCCTTCCTCCCTTCCTTCCTTCTTTCTTCTTTCTTTCTTTCTTTCTTTCTTTCTTTCTTTCTTTCTTTCTTTCTTTCTTTCAGGAGAGAGATAGTATGAGCAGGGGGATGGGCAGAGGGCCAGGGCCAGAGAGAATCCCAAGCTGGCTCCACACTCAGTGCAAAGCCCAAGGTGAGGGCTCAATCCCATGACCCTGAGATCATGACTTGAGCTGAAATCAAGAGTTGGGTGCTTAACCGACTGAGCCCTCCAGCTGCCCCACCACATGTCTTTTATTTCAACAAAGGCAATCCAGGACCATATCTATACTCTCGTCAGTCTGAAGCCCTTCCATGGGTGTGATCCGCCACCACAGCCTGGGTCATCACCTGTTCTGCCATATTTGAAGCAAACTGTTGGGGAATTCTTTCTGACTTGGCCACAGAAATCCAAATGGATGAGTGGGGAAGAATTTTTATTCAAAATGCGTACTTACCATTATTTCTCTCTCTCTCTCTCTCTCAGTCTTTCCCTCTCCCTCCTCCTCTCTCATTTATCATTCTGGGTTGTTAATATGAATCCTCCAATGTTAATGCCAAGTTCCTTGTACTGGATCCTGGAAAAATACTTATGTATCATTTCTCAAGTATCCAAAAAGGAATAGCTTAAAGAAATGTCTTGAAATGTTTTTGAAATATTTTGTTATGACTGCTTTATCCTAAGACCCAAAGTTCTATTCGCATGGGATAATGTCTACACAGAGCTAAAATATGTCTCTCAACTGGTCTTTTTAACCTGA
>JAQQSY010000494.1:0-15482 GCA_028646535.1 Procyon lotor | reverse complement strand
CTTACAACTCTAAACGATATAATAGTAATAAATAACTTGGCCTACATTTGAAATTCAATCACTACTTAGAATTATGTAATCACAGAATTGGGGAATCTTAGAATTGTAAAAGGTCTTAGAGATCATATTAGAAATTTTTCATTTTTTCTCCATATTTATATCATCTTAGCAATAACTTTCAAAGATCATGGTAATTTTTTTTTAAAGATCATGGTAAATTATCTGTTGCATATTTTTATGTTTATTTTTGCACCCTTCACTTATTCAGAGGATGGTATTTGCCTTATTGTTATGTATTTCCTAAACTCTCAAAGTAATGGAGACAAAAAAATAATTAGAATTATTTGACATTTATTTTGATTTTATAATGGAAGATAGGCATAGACAAAATATTAGAGTAGGACACCACATAACTATGTATGTATATTTTTGTCATTTGACCATTTTACCCAGTTTTCCCCAATTTTCCATATTAATAGCTTATTGAAACTTTATGATATAGGTTTTTTTACACTGTACACCAGTTACCATTTGAAAGCACTCATGTCTTACTGTGATTTGTCTCAGGTCCCTCTTCTAAGAATGTTTTCACACAGGTCAATTTTTTGTTAGTGCAGCAAAACCCCCACAATTCCTTCTATGAAGGTTTGGAAAATAAAAAAACATATACTAATAAAAGATCAAAGGGTGTGATAAATATTTTTTTAAAGTTTGGGAAAATAAGAAATTAAAATATCAAAAAGTGATAAACTGAATAAAAATTTGCTGTTTCATGGTATTTTGCTACTATTTAGAATTGGAAATAGTTATTTTTTATTTTTGCTCTTTTCCTCCACATTTATTGATTTAAGGCAAAATTAGCATAATCAACTGCGGACTTTTTCCCACATATTAGGTATGTAGATTGCATATTCTTTACTGTGGTTGAATGGCTGGCATTCTATACCTTATATTCAGATAAAAAATAACAATTGGCTCTTCTTTCCTTATCAATTTATTTTTTTTTATTTTTTTAAAGATTTTATTTATTTATTTGACACAGAGAGAGAGCAAGCACACGCAGAGGAGTGGCAGGCAGAGGCAGAGGGAGAAGCAGGTTCCCTGCTAAGCAAGAAGCCCAGTGTGGGACTAGATCCCAGGATCTGAGCCGAAGGCAGACATTAACCAACTGAGCTACCTAGGCAGCCCTTTCCTTATCAATTCAGTGTAAAAATTTTGAAACTGTAACTCAGATCCAATCTGAATTCAAACCATGGAGTTGTGTAGATTGGTATCATACAGTACAGTCCTAGTAAGACTAGGAAAGGTGAAAACAATTATTAGTAATATGATATTATTCTACTAATGTAGTTAAGAGTATATATAGGGTTTAGACCATCCTCTTTTAGAATATATTAAACTGAAAAAAATTATATTGAGCTTCTTCAGATATTCTACCTCAATCATTTATTTAAAGAATAATATAAAGGGTAGATAAGATTTGTATTCATGAAAGTAGAGGATCAAAATGTAAGTTTTGGCTAAAATATTAAGCTGAACGATATTAGATACCAAAAGTGAGCTAGGAGACAAATTACTGCAAAGAAATTTCAAATTAAGTGAGTTTGGTTAGATGACTAACCCACATCAGTGGATAAAAAGCTCAAACTTTTGGAAATAAATGGAGTATTTATTTGTGAAACATACTACTTTGGGGAACCAGTGAGTGCTGCCATAGTACTCCACAGTCAGGAAATATAAAAGTGGGAAGGGAGGAAGATAGATTGTAGCAACTGGTGTTGAATTGGAATTGGAATTAGAATTGGAGATACAAGTGTAAACTCATGTTTTTCAATAGACTGGAAAAAGTGATTTAATCTGTGTGTGTGTGGATGCATGCATGTTCTAGGATGTCCTTTGAAAAAGTAAGAACTGGCAGCATAACAAGCACGGAGAAGTTGGGCACTAATTCCATTCTTCCATAAAAGGAATGAAAGATCCTTAAGAAGGGTGGCTATATGTAGTTGTAGTGACAAATAAATAAATACATATATGAATGGCAAGAAAAAAAATGTTCTTTCTTTTAGTAAAAGGGAATCTAATAAATGTAAAAAAAAGTTGGAATTAGAAAATCACTACATGGCAATGATGACAAAAAATGATTAACTTTGGCATAATATATCAATGGAGGCATAAACTGTGGGTGAATTTTCATTGAAAAGGGGAAAATTGTATAATTTAAAAATCGCTCCACCCAAAAACACTTATTAGTTACAAAGGGGCAAACGGTTAATTTACATGGAGAAACTTGGCTGACTTCACCAAATCAAATGATCAAAATTAGTTCAGTACTAAGGTGAAAATCAAAATTGTAGACCACTTGAAAGAATGAAGTGATATTCTTGAATAAAATGCATAATCTAAAGATAATATGACAAACAACAGGTAAAACAAAATTTGCCAATAACTTCTAAAACCACTTTACAAAAATCAAAGAAATTCTTAGGAATTTTTTCATTTGGGAACAAGATAAAAGAAACATGACAAAGAAATGGAACTCATTATCCTTGATTGGATTCTTTTATGAGCAGAACATTATTGGTGCAATTGGAGACACTTGAATGTCATTGGTGGAGTAGATGATAGTAATGTGTCAAAGTTAATTTCCTAATATGATAGTTATACTGTGGTTATGAAGATGATTACAATGCAGTTATGAAGGAGAATGACATTATTTTTAATAAACAACACTAAAGTACTACAGAAGATGGGACATCTGAATTGTAAATTATTCTCAGATAGTTTATTGAAATTTATTGGGAGTTCATGGCCTAGAGGCTTTTCAATATGCATGACTATCCAATGAATGCTTTATAACAAATATTTCATTTATTTTTATGTCAAAGTCATATCTAGGTCTTTATAATCAAACTTGCTAGTAATGTTATTCAATATTATACAGTTTTATGTTACTAGAATATATTCAACCTTAAAATATAGATTTTGATAGTTTTCCATGTATTCTGATACTTTACATATTTCAGGACTCTGTTCTTATAAATACAAATGTCCCAGAAGTTTATATCAACTTGATTTAATATTCTGTTCAGGGGTGCCTGGGTGGCTCAGTGGGTTAAAGCCTCTGCCTTCGGCTCAGGTCATGATCTCAAGGGTCCTGGGATTGAGCCCCGCATTGGGCTCTCTGCTCAGCGGGGAGCTTGCTTCCTCCTCTCTCTGCCTGCCTCTCTGCCTACTTGTGATCTCTCCCCGTCAAATAAATCTTTTAAAAAAATAATCTTCTGTTCATATATCAGCTTGGTTTATTCCTTGCTCCTTTTAATATTTTTTCTTCATTATTTTGTCTTAAATTATATTTTTTGCTTTTCAAGCTTTCTTTTGGTTCATCATTTGAAATCATTTGAAGTGACTTTTCAAATTTTCAGCATTTGTTTTCCTTCTTAATTTTTAGTTATAGAAGTTTTTACTATATTATGCGTTACCATATAATATTTCCTAAAATTTTAAACATAACTGAATAAATCAATAATCATCTTAAATTTAAATGACTAAACACCACAAATAGTATAAAATTTAATCTTGACTAAAAGGAAGACCCAACTATGTACTATCTACAAGAAGCCCACACTGAATATAAAGATAGACATTATGTAAAAATAAGAGGTAGGAAATGCTTATAATAATCAAAATAAAACAGCTAATATCAGAAAAAGTAGATTTCAGACAAAGAATATAACCAGGGCTAAAGATGGTCATTTATAAGGAAAAAAGCAGTTGATTCTTCAAAACACATAACAATCTTAACTGCTTATGTACCTTATAACAAAGCTTTAAAATATATGAACGACAACAACAAAAACAAGACAAACCAAAAAAGAGATTCTTAACTACCGAGAACAAAGAGATGGCTGCCAGAAGGAGGTGGGTGGCAGATGGTTGACATAGGTGATGGGGATTAAGAGTATTATTATCCTGATGAGCACTGAGTACTATATGGAACTGTTGAGTCACTGTATTGTACACCTGAAAATAATATAACACTGTATGTTAATTACACTGGGATTGAAATAATTTTAGAAAAGAAAAGAAAAGCTAACAAAAAAAACTCCCATGAAACATCAAAAATAAATATACAAGTAAAAATAAGATACAGGATCAAAATTTGTAGAACTTTAAGGAGAAATAGATCCACAATAATAGTATAATATTTAACACCCTTTGTCAATATTTAATAGAACGATAAAATAGAAACTAAGTAAAATATGAAAGAATTATACAAAATTATCAGTCAGCTTGGTTTAATTATACACTTCTTTCCAATTATACATAGGGCATTAATTTTTTTTAATTTATTTTTATTTTCTTTTAAGATTTTATTTATTTACTTGACAGAGAGAGAGAGATCACAAGCAGGCAGAGAGGCAGGCAAAGAGAGGGGGAAGCAGGATCCCCGCTGAGTGGACAGCCTGACGCAGGGCTCCAATCCCAGGACCCTGAGATTATGACCTGAGCCTAAAGCAGAGGCTTTAACCCAATGAGCCACCCAGGCGCCCCTACATGGGCATTTGTAAGATCAACAATATTCTAGGTCATATCATAAGTCTCAATAAATGCTAGAAGATTCAAATAATATAATTTTTCTCTGAACCCATACAAATTATATGTGAAATAAATACCAAAAACATATCTGGAAAATCCTAATATTTGGAAACAAAATGACTGTATTCCAAGTAACTCATAAATCAAGTAATAAATTAAAAAAGAAACTAGAAAATATTTTGAGCTTAATGAAGATCAAAACTGGTATGTACAAATTTAGTTCTGCCTATACTATTAGCACTGGATTCCCATGGTAAAAAAGAAGACATGTCTCTTACCTTCTACCATGATAAACCAAAGCAGAAGAGCAAAAGAAACCCAAAATAAACAGAAGAAAGGAAATACCAGAAGTCTTTGAAAAAAAAAAAAAAATCACACAAATACAAAACAGAAAAGCAATAGAAAAACTATAAGCTGGTTCTTTGTGAAGATTAAAAAAAAAAAAGATAAATACTTAAACTAAGGAAAAGAAAAAAAAAAGAGGGGAAAAACCATAAATTACAAAAATAAAAATTTAAGAATGAGAGAGTTGATATCACTACAGATTCTACCAAATTAAAAAGATAGTAAGGAAATAACATGAACAACCTCATGACCATAAATTTGATACCTGTGATGAAATGAACAAAAACTAAGTAGAAAAAATAAATAATAAAAATATTCCTACATCTATTAAAGAAATTTACTGGTTTTTTTTAAATCTTCCCACAAATGAAATTTGTCCAGAGCAAAATATGATTCTTAAAAAGCAAGAAGAACTGAGAGTAGTCTCAAGTGAATTTTTATTTTTTAGCAGTCAGATGACTACAGAATAAATGCATAAACTTACCATACTCAGTACATTGATTATGTATAGCCGTGATAATAAATGATGTACATAGCTATGCATCAACATGGAAGAATCTCACAGGCATAATACTTAGCAAAAGAAACCTGAGGTTTTTCTACTTGGGTCCAAGTATAACAAGCACAAAAGCAAGTACAACTAATCTTGTAGATTAAAAGTCAGGATAATTGTTACCCATGGTTAAGCTGATAGTTAAACTGAAGCACACCGTTAATGCTAATTTCAGTGTCAGAGTATTCATTACATAGGTGTATTCGATTTGTCAAAATGAATTGACTAGTATATTTAAGACATGTGCATTTCCCTACACATATACTACATTCTAATAAAAATATTTGAATATGCATAATGCTACCTGTCATAATAAATGACTACTCCAAAAACTCACTTTTTCTCCACCCTTCTGATTCATTTCTAAATATACTTGCTATAAGTAACACCTACTCCATTAGATAGAGCCATAAACCAACAAAAACTTTCTAGAAAAATTTAGGATTATATATTTTTTAAAGATTTTATTTATTTATTTGACAGAGAGGAGAGAGATCACAAGTAGGCAGAGAGGTAGGCAGAGAGAGAGGGGGAAGCAGGTTCCCTGCTGAGCAGAGAGCCCGATGTGGGGCTCCATCCCAGGACCCTGAGATCATGACCTGAGCCGAAGGCAGAAGCTTTAAACCACTGAGCCACCCAGGCACCCCAATTTAAGATTATATTTATCTAAAATATAAACACACTCATATATTTGCAAATGGGCAAACATTATAAAGTTTAATTCTCCCACAATATGAAGCATTCTTACATATAAGTCACAATTGATTAAACGATGCTCCTACCTTTACTTGTTCATAAATTTTCCTTAACTAACATTGCACATTGCTTCTTTTGATTTTAGAAGAAAACAAAAAGAAAGACAGAAAAAACTAAGAGTTAACATAAGCTGAAAAATTTGTGATGCAAATTGCAATGACTAAATAAGTGCAGATAAATATCTGATGATCTCATGCAATGCGGTTTAATATTGCCGATTTAAAATAAAGTGACCTTGGGAAAACATATTGCATTTTTTAAAAATTAAAATCCATGACATGTGATCATCTCAAAGTTTCCCATACTTTATCGGAAAAGTAAACTGAAAATTATTATGAAAGCATTCTTTCTTTTTTTAAATGGAAGTTTTAACACATGTGCTTTTATTTAATATTTTATTTATTCTTCTGTTACAACTTCATGATTTGTAATGCTGGCTTAATAATTCACTTGAAACTAAATTTAGAATTAGATAAGATTTAAAGAATAAAAGGTTGGATGTTAGTTGATAAGTTACAAGAATATTGAATGAAAATAGTGATTAACTGTATGACTACAATTTTGACACTCCTGTCTGGTGAGAAATTTACAGTATGCCAAAAACAATTATATTCGGTAACATGCAGTAAAATATATTTGTTCAATCAATCACAACCTGGAATGAAAAAAGTGAAATTAATTATCCCCATCTTGGTAGAAATAAATAATGGAAAAACATATTGCTGGAAGACAGTAGATTTTTTAAATCATTAATGAATGTGAGAGAGTTTGCAAATACAGCACTTTAATTTGGATGAACCACTACTCTGAAACTCCAAATCTCTTTTATCCAAACATCAAATGCATTATTTTAGGAATTCCTTCCTTGTGGATATTTTGGTCCAGAGCAGAACACTTAAATTATTGATTAGAGTACTAGTAGGCTGTCATTTACAGTAGTATCAACTACAGGGTTGTAGTGGGAGAGCCTCAAATCTCATCTTTAATGCTATCAGAACAAAGTGCACTTAGGAATCTCTACACTCAACCTCAAAGATTTATGAGCTTCCAGCCCAAATGCAGCATTGCACTTCAAGTATCATGGGGAATGAATCAGGCAGTCAACATTACTTATTTGGGATAGCATTGGCATTGATCCACAGGTGAATAACTGGACCCCCTGAAGTAAAAACAAAGTAAGAAACAGACATTTTAAGTTTTCAAAATGTGAGTAGTAGTCCAACACCTGCAGGAAAAAAGGGATTTCTAAATGGTTTTTAGAATTAAATATTCAACTTTTGAAATAAATATGTTTGTGGTCTATTAATGTTTGTATAAGTCCCACGGAGCCATGCCATCCAACACACACATGTCCATTTTACATCCATCATTTATTGTTTCATTTACTCATCTCTTCTTGGATGTAATGAACTTGCAGTCACCTAAAGTCAGGTTGCCCACAATGAGAAGGGTTTCTGATAAGTAAATACAGTGAAGAATCAGTTTCATTGTGATATTCCACAGGACCCAAATTGAATGAAAATATTGTAAAAATATAAAGCTGGTAAGAATTTCAAGCAATTTGAATCCCATCAGTCACTTTAAAAACATCTAGCTTGTGGCATTAGCCCTGAGAGGTAGCTTGCTTGCTAACTTGCTTGTTTTTTAATCGGAATTCAAAATGACTGGTGAACAAAGTATTTCGATACTGAAAAACTGCCATTTTATTTTTTTTTATTTTATTTATTTTATTTTATTTATTTTTTAAATTTTTTAAATTTTGTTTTAAAGATTTTATTTACATATTTGAGAGAGAGAGAGATAATGACAGAGATATTGAGAGAGAGCACTAGTGGGGAGGAAAGGGACAAGCAGGCTCCCCACTCAGCAGGGAGCCCAATGCAAATGGGGTTCCATCTCAGGACCCTGGGATCAGGACTTGAGCCAAAGGCAGAAGCTTTACTGACTAAGCAACCCAAGCACTCCAAAACTCCCATTTTTAAATACAAGTAAAGTACTGGAATGTAAAATTTAAAAATAAAAGATAATTACAAATTAATTTGCTTTTAGAAAATAAACAATTGAAATAAATGGATAAATTTCAATTACAGAGCATTAATCAAAGCAGGCTTAATCACAGCACATGAGTTTTTAGCATACCAGTGTTTACTGCAGTACTTCTAGTTCTGTATTTTGTACTGAAGTAAAACATGGTAAATTCTGAGCATACAAGCACAAATGTTTGAATCTGTAATTGTGAGCCTGAGAGTAATTTCACCGATAAAAAATAAACTAAATCCACCACTTTCTTTCATAAAAGTAAATCCTAGGATGAACAGAATTTAAAAAATCAAATTGCATGCCTCTAAGAATATGTGGACTTTTTAAAGATGAGTACCTTAAGTGTTGACTTTTTTAAAATGAAAATTACAAAACTGGAATCTCAATGTAAACATTGATGAATTTCTTATACATCTTTTATTTTAACACATGGACAATAACAGCACCATTTAAAAATCAATCAGAACAACCACTACAATAATAATAATACTTTTTGAAAAACAAAATTTATCAGGGTGCCTGGGTGACACAGTCAGTTAAACATCCAATTCATGATTTTGGCTCAGGTCCTGTTCTCAGGATCATGAGATCAAGTCCTGCATGGGGCTCTGTGCTCAGCTGGGAGTCTTCTTGAGTTTCTCTCTCCCTCTGCTCCCTCCCACTCTCTCTAAAATATAAATAAATCTTTCAAAATATATATAAATACAAATGACAACCTAAGAAAGTAATTTAACCAGATAGGACAGATTGAGGACTAATTTGTTGAAAATGTAGTGGAGTCTTGATAAAGATGGTAAAGAAATATTGAAATAATTCTTGTAAAATTTCTTGTGCACAACACATACACACAGTTATATAAGTGGTTAAAAACACATGGAAAATGTGTATAGAGTCATCAATAATTAAATTGATGGAAATTGAGAAAACAACAATGAAGTGCTATTTTTAGCTATCTTATTAGTTAACTTTACTTAAAAATGTTCAATAACTCAGTTTGTTGAGAATGAAGCAATCATCCTAACATGGACATTTGCTGGGGAAGAAACAGCAATCTCTGATCACCTAAGTTCGTATATGAAAGTGAAGGAAATAAGTTAAAAATTGAATATAAACTCAGCTTAACATCCCTGTTACATATTATAACTGGAAACACTAAAGGCTGCACCAAAAAAGCTGTTAGAACTCAGAAATTCAGAGGGTGCCTGGATGGCTCAGTCAGTTAGGCATCTACCTTTGGCTCAGGTCATGATTCCAGGGTCCTGGAATCAAGTCCCTCATTGGGCTTCTTGCTCAGTGGGGACCTTGCTTCTCCCTCTGCCTGCCACTCCCACTGCTTGTGCTCTCTTTGTCAAATAAATAAATAAAATCTTTTTTAAGAAAAGACTAAAAAATTCAGTAAAGTTACAGGATAGAAAATCAATATATAAAAATCAGTGACATCCAGAGCTAAACTGCTTGAGCTACTATCTCGGCTATAATTCCTAGCTTTTGCAACATTATTCACAATAGCCAAGATATTCAAGTGACCTAAGTTTCCATCAACAAATGAACTTATAAAGAAAACAATGATAAAATGTAAATCTATATATAATTGACTTTTAATCAGATACAAGAAAGAAGGAAATCCTGCCATTTGGGACAACACAGAAGGAACTTGAGGGCACTAGGCTAAGTGAAATAGGTCAGACAGAGGAAGACAAATTCTACACCACTTATATGTGGGATATACTACATCACTTATATGCATCACTTATACGTGGGACCTGAAAAAAAATCCAAATTCATAAAACAGAGAGTAGAAAAGTAGTTGCCAGGGCTGGGAGTAGGGGAAATAGGGGGAGGTTAGTAAAAGTTTGTAAAGTTTCAGCTATGAGATAATCCTGAGGATTTAATGTAAAACCTGGTGACTATGGTTGATAACGCTGAAATTTGCTAAGAAATTAGAATTTGCTTCTCACCCACACACAAAAAGATCAATATGCAAGGTGATGGATGTGTTAATTAACTTGATTAGGGGGATCCTCTCACAAAACATATTTGTATATATATATCAAATCACCACAATGTATACTTTAAAAATCTTACAATTTTAAATGTCAATCATACCTCAATAAAGCTAAACTTGAAATTATAAAAATTATAATTATAAAAAATATAAGGTCAATTATATGTTCTGTTGGTATAATAGCTTACTAGGCATAAATATAATTTACCAGGTGAATTGATTTGTGCAAATATTTCTAACAACCTGTGTAGTTATTACAGCATCTTTTATCGCTTACTTGCCAAGAAAAATAAATAATACAGTTTTTTGTATTCCAAGTGAAAGGAGAAGTAGTTTGGTAATCTGGGTTTATAACTTGGTAATTGTTACAAAAGACTGGTTGTGATTTCACTCTTGGTGTTGAAAATAGGAACTCAGTGATAACATGAGTTTATGGTTAGGGCTTTGCAAGTTTTTTTAGTTAAAGCCGATGAGAATTTAATTTATTGAGACTCATTGGTTTGCTGTGAACACGTCATTATAAAATTTCCCCTATCAGACTGTACTCAAAGCTGAATATGGGGCGCCTGGGTGGCTCAGTGGGTTAAAGTCTCTGCTGCCTTCAGCTCAGGTCATGATCTCAGCATCCTGGGTTGGAGCCCCACATCTGGCTCTCCACTTAGCAGGGAGCCTTCTTCCCCCTCTCTCTCTGCCTGCGTCTCTGGTTCTCATCTCTCTGTCAAATAAATAAATAAAATCTTAAAAAAAAAGCTGAATATAATAAAGACAACTTGAATGTATTTAAATGTGTGTAGATCAAAGAATTTCAAGAATTTCTAAGTTTATGTTAAAGTACCTTGTAAGAAAAGGACAACAAACTAACTTAGATACCACATCGTCTCTGACATTCTGCCAGTGTTTTACAAACTATAGAATGAAAGAACATTGTTTTTGGTGCACTGATGTTGATGAGGGAGCAGAAGTTTAGCTGAGGACAAAGCACCCTGCAACCTTCCCCTTCGACACTCCTGAGTGGGATATGTGTGACATTCTTCCAGGAAACTTCCAACTATCTTGTTAGTGCCTTCCTAGGGGGAAAAAACACCTTAACTTGACAATGACAAGGCCTAAGGTATCCTGTGAGTCTTTAACATATGGAAATTCTTTTGAAACCGCCCTGCCCTTTTCCTTAAGTGCCCCCAATTCCCACGTATGTAATCAGTCACCCTTCACAATCCTGGGGCAGCAGCTCTTTCTGCCCACAGGTCCTGTCCCTGTACTTTAACAAAATCACAAATTTGCACCAAAGACATCTCAAGAATCGTTTCTTGGTTGTTGGCTCCAGACCTCACCCCATCAAATCCTCCCCTATATTCCAAAACTACGTTGATGCTGTTACAAGTTCTTTGGCATTTTTTCCATTCAGCAGTGAAGTTCATTTTCTTGCCTTTTGAATGTCACCTGGCCAGTGACTGCGTTGGCCAGTACACTGTGGCAAATGACTATTCTATGCCAGTGCTGGACCTGGTATTTAAGATGACTGGCAATTTCTGTCTTGGAACTCTGCATTCCTTGAAGGTCCTGTACAATGTCTAACTACCCGAAGGAGAGGTGGCACAGGAATTCCTGGTCAGACTGGAAAGTGTGGCCCAGCTGAGTCCACCCTTCCAGTCATCCTGCAAGGGCCCTGGGTTTGTGTGTGATGTCGTCTTGGATTTTGCTGACCAGACAAACTCTCCACTGAACACTGCTTAGAATTCTAGTGAACTGCACATGGAGCTAAGCAATCACTGAGGTGAAATCCCGACCCAGAAAATCTTCAAATGTAGCAAAATGGTATTGTTTTAGTCCACCAATTTCTTTTTCTTTTTTTAAAGATTTTTTTATTTATTTATTTGACAGGGAGAGAGATCACAAGGAGGCAGAGAGGCAGGCAGAGAGAGAGGGGGAAGCAGGCGCCCTGCTGAGTGGAGAGCCAGACATGGGGCTTGATCCCAGGACCCTGAGATCTTGACCTGAGCTGAAGGCAGAGGCTTTTAACCCACTGAGCCACCCAGGCGCTCCAGTCCACCCATTTCTATGATAGTTTTTTTGTTGTTGTTGCTTTGTGTTTTTGTTTTGTTTTGTTTTTTACATAGTAATAGATAAGCGAAGTATTGTTTCACTTATAAATACAATTTCCTACTTAGGATTTTGTTTAATTATATTTTAACAATACATTGTAAAATATATTCAAATTTGTGTAAGTGAAAATTTGCAAGCTTGAGGGGAGAAAAAAACCCAAATATTGCCACAAGGTTAAAAAAAAAAGGTCCAATATTGATCCTTATAAATGCATCTGTCTAGTCACCAAGTGCTTTTGTGGCCAAGAGAAGGAAAAGTCCTTATTATTAGACCAAACCCTTCTTTAAACCCAGCCCAAAAGAATTCTCTAAGAGCCCAGCTAACTGAACTATAAAACATTTACTTCAAAAATACATTTTTTCTCCTTTGTTGAAGGGAAGTATCTGGCAGAACTTCAGCTAACAATCAAATACTGCTCCTAGACAACCAGTAGACAAGATGAAATTTTCTTTTTAGCCAGAGACAAAATAAATATTGCAAAAATCAAAGTAAATCATATGATGTATGATACGCTGGAACCAAAAATTGCCTGTTCTGTCTTTATAAAATACATCTCATCTGTCGACTTCAGAGCCTTCATTATCAATGAGTAAAAGAAGTTTCTCCTTGGACTGGAGTGAGAAAGTCTTTTCTTATGGATGTGTAACCAATGCACAATGGCCATTTTTGCCCTGATGACGGATTGTTCCCTGGACATAAGTGACATATATTGCATTTGTTGGTTCACTCTAAAATACAAATTGAATCATCTTGTACATCTTCAGTCTATCTAGAGAGTTATTAGGCTAGTGATTCAGACCTTGGCATCCAGAGTCAAATGGCTTGAGTTAGTGCCTCAGCCACAATTTTCAGCTATGTGTCCTTGAAGAAGTTATTTAGTTTTTCTGTGCCTCAGTTTTCTTCTCTACGAAATACTTACCTCGCTGTGGGGCTGTCAGAGAGAGGAATTGTATGATTTCATACATGCCAAGTACTTACAGAAGTGTTTGACACATGTGAGTACTCAACAAATGTCAGTTATCACTATCACCGTTATGTTCAGATATTTTTCTACTCACAAATATCATGTCTGTATTTAAATTCATATGATAACATCCTATTTGCACGGCTATACACTCTACTCTTAATATAGTCAATGGATGTATACATTTGCGATTTTTAATTTATAAATCTATACCCAATTTTACTTTTCTAATAATTTCCTTAATGTAAATTCTTATAATTTGGATTTCACTATCAAAGGGCATGCATTTTAAGGATTTTAAGGATTTCAGTACTCATGGAAAATATACCCTCTAGAAAAAAATGTGTATTATTTATACCTTTTGCTGTTTATGAGAGCATCTATTTTCCAAAACAGTTTCAAAATTGTGTAATATCAGGTTTAGAATTCTTTTAATAGACTTAGAAACAGATGCATCATTTTTACATTGCAAGCAAGAATTTGAAACAGAATTTTTTTAATTTAAAATCAATTAGTCAACACATCATACGTTTTTAGTTTCAGATGTAGTGTTCAATAATTCATCATTTGCATATAACACCCAGCGCTCATCACATCACATGCCCTCCTTAATGCCCATCATCTAGTTAGCCCATGGCCCCACCCACCTGCCCTTCAGCCATCTGCAGTTTGTTTCCCATAGTTAAGAGTTTCTCAGGGTTTATCTTCCTATCTGATTTCTTATCTAGTTTTCCCTCCCTTGCCTAATGGTCCTCTGCATTGTTTCTTATATGCCATATATGAGTGAAACCATGTGATAATTATCTTTCTCTTATTGACCTATTTCACTTAGCATAATACCATCCAGTTCCATCCACATCGATTTAATAGTAAGTATTCATCATTTCTGATGACTGAGTAATATTCCATTTTATATATATATGTACCACATCTTTATCCACTCATGTTGAAGGACATCTCAGCTCCTTCCATAGTCTGACTATTATGGACATTGATGCAAGAACATTTGGGTACAGGTGTCTCTTCATTTCACTACATCTGTATCATTGGGGTAAATACCCAGTAGTGCATTTGCTGGATTGTAGGGTAGCTCTATTTTTAACTTCTTGAGGAACTTCCATACTGTTTCCCAGAGTGGCTGTACCAGCTTGCATTCCCACCAAGAGTATAAAAGGGTTCCCGTTTCTCCTCAACCTTGCCAACATTTGCTGTTTCCTGTCTTGTTAATTTTAGCCATTCTGACTGGTGTAAGGTAGTTACTCATTGTGGTTTTGATTTGTATTTCCCTGATGATAAGTGATGTTGGGTATTGAGTTTGATAAGTTTTTTATGTATCTTGGATACTAGCCCTTTATCTAATATGTCATTTGCAAATAACCTCTCCCATTCCATAGGTTGTCTTTTAGTTTTGTTGACTGTTTCCTTTGCTGTGCAGAAGCTTTTTATCTTGATGAAGCCCCAATACTTTAATTTTGCTTTTGTTTCTCTTGCCTTGGAGACATGTCTAGCAAGAAGTTACTGTGGCTGAAGTCAAAGAGGTTGTTGCCTGTGTTCTCCTCTATGATTTTGATGGATCGCTGTCTCACATTTAGGTCTTTCATCCATTTGAGTTTATCTTTGTGTATGGTGTAAGAAATTGATCCAGTTTCTTTTCATCCATGGGCATTCGATGTTTTTCCATTTCTTTGTGTCTTCCTCAATTTCTTTCCTGAGTGTTCTAGAGTTTTCTGAGCATGGATCCTTTGCCTCTTTGGTTTGGTTTATTCCTAGGTATCTTACAGTTTTGAGTGAAATTGTAAACGAGATCCATTCCTTAATTTCTTTCTTCTGTCTCATTGTTAGCGTATAGAAATACAACTGATATCTGTGCATTGATTTTATATCCTACCATTTTGCTGGATTCTTATATGAGTTCTTCCAATTTTGGAGTAGAATGTTGGGTTTTCCACATAAAACATCATGTCCTCTGTGAAGAGTGAGACTTTGACTTCTTTACCAATTTGAATGACTTTATTTCTCTTTGTTGTCTGATTGCAGAGGCCAGGACTTCTAGTACTAGAAGTGGTGAGAGTGTGTATCCCTATCATGTTCCTGACCTAAGGGAAAGTTTCTGATTTTCA
>JAQQSY010000493.1:0-15490 GCA_028646535.1 Procyon lotor | reverse complement strand
TCTTTTTGATAAGTCTGGCCAAGGGTTTATCAATTTTATTAGTTCTTTCAAAGAACCAGCTCCTAGTTTGATTTGTTCTACTGTTCTTTTGGTTTCTATTTCATTGATTTCTGCTCTGATCTTTATTATTTCTCTTCTTCTTCTGAGTTTAGGCTCCAAGAAAGAATTCTTGAGACATCTTTGATGCAAAAAGGTGATTTTATTAAAGCACCTGAGCACAGGACTCACAGGCAGAAAGAGCTACTGCACTGGGGTTGTGAGGAATGTCTGTATATATACTCAGGAGCTGGGGGAAGGCAAGGAATCAGGGAGGGGTCCAAAAGGACTTTCATATGCTGTAGAAGACCCTCAGGATACTTGTCAAGCTAGGGTTGTTTTCCCCTCTAGCAAAGCACTAACCTTAAAACAGTGGAAGTTTCCTGGAGGAATGTCACACGTGTCCCACCCAGGAGGTGGAGAGGTGGGGGGAGGGGTGGCTGCAGGGTGTCAGCTTGGGCTCTGCCTTTGGCTTGATTTCTGCTCCTTCATCCGCAGTTGTCAAGACCTATGAGGAATCTGAAATTCTACCCTGCGTGTGAACTAATAAATTAGCCTGTTAAAAGGAAAACTTAGTTTCCCAGCCCTCCCTGTGAGTCTACCTTTTAGACTCAAAACACTTCACTTCTGACATTTTCCATCACCCAATGTGTGGAGCTTTTAACCCACAGCAGGCATCTGTATCATCTTATCTGCAACATCTTCTGGGTATCCTACAGTTTAATTCATTCTAATAGCATCTGCCTGGAGAGAGCATCAGGTCTTACTGGTTAAGGGCTCAATCCCACAAGACTGCCTACACTCACCACAGATGCCAATAGCAAGCAGTCCCCAGGTTATGCACAGCTTCTGTCCCATCAGCTACAAATTGGCGATTCCCACGACCCTCACCTCTGGTTAGATTAATTTGCTAATGCAGCTCAAAGAACCCAGAGAAACACTAACTTATGTTTACCAGTTTATTGAAGGAAGGGATAAAGGCCATATAGATGAACACCAGAAGAAGGGATACATAGCGTGAGTGCGGAAGCTTCTGTCCCCGTGGAATGGGGGTCACCTTGCCTGTGTGGATGTTTGTTAACCTGGAAGTTCTCCAACCCCCTTACTATTGGGATTTTTAGGAAGGCTTCATCACAGAGGCATGATCTATCATATTAACTCCATTTCAGCCCTTCTCCCCACTCAAGAGAATGGAGGGTGAGGCTGAACATTCCAAGCTTCTAATTATGGCATGGACTTTCTGGTGACCAGCTCTCATCCCGAATCCATCCAGGAGTCCCCCCAGAGTGACCCCACTGGAACGAAGACTCTCCTGTCACCCAGGAAACTGTAAGGGTTTCAGAAGCACTCTGTCAGAAACCAGGGTCAAAAACCAAGTATTAGAACAGAAGATGCTCCTGGTACATCTCACGTAGGAAATGACAAAGATTTCAAGAACTCTATGTCAGGAACTGGGAGCAGAGACTGATATGCATTTATCTCCTTTTTAAAAACAAGATTTATCTATTTATTCTCACGCAAGAAAGCACAGGAGCTCGTGAGTTGGGGGAGGAGCAGAGGGAGAGAAATTTCGAGCATACTCCCCGGCTGAGCAGGGAGCCCCACGTGGGGTTCGATCCCACTGTGTGTGAAATAAAGGCAGAAGGAATTGTAGATAAAATTAAACGTCCTTATAACCTGCAATCCATTGACAAATACTTGAGGCAGGTAGAGTATAATGTTCCTCCAGGAAGTTCCCAACTTCCTTAATGTGAATGCCTTGCTAGAGGGGGAAACAACCTTAGTTTGACAATAGCAAGGTTTCTGGGATCCTGTGAGTCTTCTTTAGATGAAAATCCTTGGGTGCCTGGGTGGCTCAGTGGGTTAAAGCCTCTGCCTTCAGCTCTGGTCATGATCTCAGGGTCCTGGGATCAAGCCCCGCATTGGGCTCTGCTCAGCAGGGAGCTTGCTTCCCTCCTCTCTCTGCCTGCTTGTGATCTCTCTCTCTCTGTCAAGTAAATAAATAAAACTTTAAAAAAAAAAAAAAAGAAAGGAAAGAAAATCCTTGTGGAACTTCCCTTATCTTTACTTTCCCTAACCCCAAAGTATATAATCAGATTATGTCCTCATAATCCTGGGACAGCAGGCAGCAGCAGCCCCTCTTTCTGCCCACCGGTTCTGTCCCTGTGCCTTAATAAAACTACCTTTCTGTACCACTTTTTTGTACCTTTGTACCTTGGCCCTTGGCTCTGGACCACACCAACATTCCGAAACTACATCGCCACGACCCAGGAGATCACGACCTGAGCTGAAACCAAGAGTCAGAGGCTTAACCAACGGAGTTACCCAGGTGCCCTATATATTTTTCTATCATCTCTCACCTGTTAACATCTTTTGGATTCTAGCAGAAGACATGAGACTCCAGGGTCAAAGACAAAGGACAGTTTATTACAACAATAGCAGGTCAGCATATTTGCATAAATTTTTGGAGCCCCGGTTCTCACAGGGCAATGCAGAGAGGGCCAGATGGCAATTAGATAGACAGTGGATTGCACTGCAAAAGACACTTGAGTTTAGGGACCCGAATCTTTTATACTGGCCCGTAAGCTTGGCTGGCTTTGCCCCCAGAGGAGACACTATCTGTCTTCCAAGTCTGTTGACTATACCACATCCTTCAAAAGATAGTGTAGAACAAAAGTCACTCAGTGATTCACTTGTAAGACATGCTAACATATAAAAGTCCAGCATTAGTATGTTCCTTCTATCTGTGTTATTAATGAGTTTCTAGTTCTTTCACTCTTACTCCATTTCGTAATGAGCATCCCAGTACATGCCTCTTTGCACACAGGTGTGAGATTTTTTCTTAGGGTCTATATTAGAATGGGATTTCTGGGTGTTAAGGTATGTTCATCTTCAATTTTTAGTTGTTTCTTTTCTAGCAGATGCCTCCTGCTGGAGATCTTCCTCTCTGATCCCATTTACCATGGGGGCAGCACATAACCTAGACAAGGCCAATTAGATGCTCTCAAGGGCTAAAGTGAGTGGTTTAAGAAAGTGGGAACTACTGGAAGTCAGATTTGTCACGAAAGGGATACCCAAACAGGGTTAGGTCTGCTGTGTGCCCTCAGCTGAGGCTCTGTGGACTCAGAAATCTAGAGGCTCTCAGTGCTGCTCGGTGTTCAAGCCTGCTTCTTGTTCTGCCATTGAGAACACATGCTAGTAAGTTTCCTTTGCACCTAAGAGAACTACAGTCAAATCCTATTGCAGGCAAATAAGAACTCTTTTTGATAAGTTATAGGAAAAAGCAGAAGAGGTGCTCCTTCTGCTCAGTCAGTAGAGCATGTGAGCCTTGATCTCAGGGTCATGAGTTCAAGTCCCACACTGGGTGTATTGCTTACTCAAGAAAAAAAAAAGCAGAAGAAGGTAGAAGGAAAAGAGAAAGAGGGAGGAATAAGGCTAAAGAGAAGGAAGGAAAGAGAATGCTCCTCACAACTTTCAATTTTCTTTTTAATTCAGAGAGAAACTTTGCTAAGTAAGCAGGAAAAATGTCACTTCAGCAGTATTAGTAAGACTTTGCTGGCAAAGTTTTACAACATGTAAAAGGATAATAACAACAAAGCAATTACAACGTACTGCCTACAAAAAAAATAAAATAATAGGCAATGAAGCTTATTTTGCAAAAAGAAGATTGCTGCTCTGGTTATGGAGGTTTGTTTATTTTCCCCCAACAAATAAGTTGTCCTCCCATTATCTGGGGGGGGGGGGGGCTATGTTCCAAGACCCCCAGAGGAAGCACAAAACCGCAGATAGCATCAATTTCCATACACTATATTTTTTCCTACCTCTGACAGTTTGAGTTATAAGTTAGGTGCAGTAAGTAAATAACTAATAATAAAATAGAACAATTAAAACGATGTATCGTGATGAAAGTCCTGTGAATGCGGTCTCTCTCAGAATATCTTAGTGTAGGGCGCCTGGGTGGCTCAATGGGGTAAAGCCTCTGCCTTCGGCTCAGGTCATGATCTCAGGTCCTGGGATAGAGCCCCTCATCGGGCTCTCTGCTCAGCAGGGAGCCTGCTTCCTCCTCTCTCTCTGCCTGCCTCTCTGCCTACTTGTGATCTCTCTCTCTCTCTGTCAAATAAATAAATAAATAAAATCTTTTAAAAAAATATCTTACTGTACTTATTCTTCTTGTGATGATGTGAGATTTTAAAATGACTATGTGATGACACAAAGGGAGGTGAACGAGGTAAGTGTTGGGATGTAGTATTAGGCTGCTTCTGCTTCTGACCTTCTGGCCATCATTTCTTGCAGGAGGTGAAATGACAGATAAGGGAGGACCACTATAGTAACACTAGAATACCTTTTACATAAAGCTTAGTAACTCTTTTTCCTTAGTTTCCTATTATAGATGGATTAGTTGACTCTATTAGTGAATGGAGATAGATCTTGGGTTAAAAAAAACAAAAGGTAAATTACATGAGTGTGTTATATAAAAAGGAAATACATTATGTAAAGAAATGAGACTTCTTTTCCTCTACAGAAACCACGATGGTGGTTATGCTGTACTCATTTTTTTTTAAGATTTTATTTATTTATTTGACACAGAGAGAGAGGTCAGTAGGCAGAGAGGCAGGCAGAGAAAGAGAGGGAACCAGGCTCCCCACTGAGCAGAGAGCCCAATGCGGGGCTTGATCCCAGGACCCTGAGATCATGACCTGAGCCGAGGGCAGAGGCTTTAACCCACTGAGCCACCCAGGCACCCTATATGCTATACTCATTGATTGCTGCATAACAAACCACCATAAACATTGCTCATTTAAATTTAACCCCATTATTTTGTGCACATTTGTGTGGGTCAGGAACTTGCAGAAGGGTCAGCTGGGCAGGTGGTTTCTAACCTGAACGGTATCAGCCAGGATGACTGCGGCAAGGATCTGGTTCCAAGGTTACTTTGCTCACCTGCTGGCACCCCAGACCCCTTGACTTCTCTTGCCCCATGGTGTCTTATCCTCTAGGGCTTCTCAAAGCAAGGCAGTTTCAGGATTTTTGCCTGGTGCCAGCTTCCAAGAAGAATAAAGAAGAAGCTGTCAGGCCGGTCAAAGACTGTGCTAGATCTGGCCATTATCGCTTCGGCACTTCTGTCGTGTTTTGTTGGCTCTAGACATCACAGAACCAGCCTGGAGTCAACAGGGGGAGGAAGAGATCCCACTCTTGGTGAGGGAGGGGAAGCTCACATCGCAGAAGAGCGTGGGAAATGGCAGATACGGTTGCAGCCAACTTTAGAAAGTTTTCCCAGCCACACTGTGAAATAACGTTTGCTCTTCATTGACTTGCAATGTCTTAAGATCAAAAGATTCTCAGCTAGAAATACGAAGGTTTTGTCTTTATAAATACGAACTTTTTTTCTTTATATAACTTTCCTTTGAAACTAGTAAAATCATGTATAGTCATGTTCACAAGGGAAACAACCCAAAGATATATATTTTATTTATTTATTTATTTATTTATTTATTTATTTATTTATTTATCCAAAGATATATATTTCCAAGGTGATACAATCTCTCCTGCACTCATTGGATTTCCACACCCCTGATGTAACCAGTGTCTCCTTCCACCCGCTCCTGACTGCCCATACACAAACGTGAACACGCATAGGTGCAGACACTGGATGGAGGTTGTGTTTAGAAAACCGGGGTAATTTTGGTAATGAGGATGCCTGGGTGGCTCAGTTGGTTAAGCATCTGCCTTCGGCTCAGGTCATGATCCCGGGGTCCTGGGATCCAGCCCCGCATCAGGCTCCCTGCTCAGCAGGAAGCCTGCTTCTCCCTCTCCCACTCCCCCTGCTTGTGTTCCCTCTCTCACTGTGTCTCTTTCTGTCAAATAAATAAATAAAATCTTTTTTAAAAATTGGTAAACTTTAGGGGCGCCTGGGTGGCTCAGTCGTTAAGCGTCTGCCTTCGGCTCAGGTCATGATCCAGCCCCGCATCAGGCTCCCTGCTCCGCAGGAAGCCTGCTTCTCCCGCTACCAATCAATCCCTCTGCTTGTGTTCCCTCTCTCGCTGTGTTTCTCTCTGTCAAATAAATAAAATCTTTAAAAAAAAAAAATTGGTAAACTTTATGTTATGTGTATTTTACAATAAAAAGCAATACGTCTGACTTTTCCTTATAGCTTCTGGGTTTCTTTTCCTGCTTAGGAAACTCTCTTTCGCTTAAAGTTATAGAAATAGTCCTTTAAAATTATAGTTTCATTTTTACATTAAAAGCTTGAATCCATCTGGAATTTACTTGTAAATATGACACAAAGTATTGGTTTTCCAGTTGTTTTAGTCATTTATACTATTATGATTTTTTTCTTTTATTTCCATTAATCTATTTTCTGGCCTTATTTTTATTTAATAATTAGAAATTATTGCTGCATGTTTTTCAACTAAAGTCAATAAGTTATCTTTTGGGAGCAGACTGTGAGATTTCTATAATTGATGGGATTTCTAATTGCTCTCAAGGAAAGAAATAAACAAATACATATATGTATAAATTAAATCATCTCAAATGGAGTTATTCTCTCTTACACCCTTCTAAATATGCAATGGAGAGGATTTTTCTAAAAGTCTGCATTCGTGTAACCAAAATGAAGTTGAAATTTGTAAAATTAATTGAACTAATCAATATGAACGATAAAACAAAATGCGTATTGAGTCTTGAATTATTCCCTTTGACTACTCTACAAGAGTGACAATTATCCAGCTCAATTTTTATATGTAGGCATGACATAAGCATTCTTGAATATTAGCTTTGTGTTTTTATTTTCTTCATTACATTGTTTTATAAATCAAGATAAAAATTAAAACAATACTTCAGACTGTAGGTGCTTAGCAGCCACAGCTGGGTCTCATATCTATTTTTTCTAGGACTGTTATCTTTAATGAGTTACAATTGCTTGGGGGCATTTTCAGTGGACAGAGATGAAACTATGGATTTTTTTTTTTAAATCATGAGTGCAAGCTAATATTTCTGTTTTACATTCAACTTCAAAGGGATTTTACTTAATACTTTATCTTTGAATTATAATATCACTTTTATCTTATACTAAAAATCTCATTGCTAACAACCTTAATTCCATTACTCATTTACTCAATCCTGATGTGTATAACTATAGACATTTTAAGATATTTTTAATAAACATATAAAACATATAAATATCTATGCATGTTATATATTTTATACAACACATGTAAAATCAACTATAGATAAAATGATTTTCAAAGTAACACTCCCATATTACTAGGAACAGCCATAGTGCTGAATAAAGGTGAAGAGGTCTTCGCAGCTCTACCCCTGATTGGGTTTTCCACTAAGGATGGGTAGTGTAAATACCGTGTTCTACGGTCTCTTAAAATAACTATTTTTGTCTGGAGCACCTGGGTGGCTCAGTGGGTTAAAGCCTCTGCCTTTTTAAAGTCCAAACAATTTACTAATTTTCTGAAAGTCCCTGCTGTGTCTGTCTCTGTCAAATAAATGAAGTCTTTTGTTAAAAAACAAAAAGCAGATAAAGGTTATTTGAGCTAAAATATCTGTAAGATGAAAAGCGCTCTCTAACCTGAGATCCCTGGAGAGGGGACAAGGGACAGAAGAGAACCAAGCGAGAAGAAAAAGGGGGAGAGTCATGGTACTGAATTAAGACAGCAGCACGTGAGATAAGTATATAGAAAAAAATGGAATAAGTAAGTTTATCCTCAGAAGCCTTAGTGGAGACATTCCTCCTAACACAGGTAAAAGGCGACTATTAAGAATTTAGGGGCGCCTGGGTGGCTCAGTGGGTAAAAGCCTCTGCCTTCAGCTCAGGTCATGATCTCAGGGTCCTGGAATCGAGCCCCGCATCAGGCTCTCTGCTCAGCAGGGAGCCTGCTTCCCTCTCTCTCTCTGCCTGCCTCTCTGCCTACTTGTGATCTCTCTCCTCTCTGTCAAATGAGTAAATAAAATCTTTAAAAAAAAAGAAGAAGATGAAGAATTTAGTTTTCCAAGGGCCATCTGTAGAAGGTGCTCTCAAGGATGGTAGTAGGTCCTCACAGACCAACCCTTCCTCAGGCAACAGCCATAAACTCAGGACAAAATATAAGCAGCTTCAAGAAGGCACCAGAGGGCCCAGAGCAAACCAGTGCTGAACAGTCTGTATTTGGAAGAAGGAAGCCGCAAATTCTTGTTTTCTATGGCTTTCAGCCTAAAGACTGGCCCCAGTCCCTGCTAAGCAGGGTAAGCAGGGATAGAAAGCCTGAGGGCTTGCCAGCTTGAAGAACCAGAGAACAGAATTTGAGCAGCCCAGAAACCCTGGTAAAGGAAAAAGCCAGAGAAAAGGAGTCCTAAATTCTGTGGTTACCTAAATCTCCTGGGAGACTCCAGCTTAAGGAGGGGGGAGGGGTAAATTGATGGGTATCCTTGCCAGATCAGATGCATTTTTAAAATAATATCAACACGGCCTAGTAGCATAGTGCGATATTATTTATCCTGAAATAGACTATGTTGAAAGAAACCAGTAATTGGTAGAAATGATAGTGTTTACAAAGCATGTTAATGTAGGCAACTACAACTTGTTATTGGAGTGAAAGTCTTAGCAACATTTTGCTTTGCAAAAAATTTTTTTGCATTGGTTCAATACAACAAACTTTGAATAAAAGGCACGCGGATTGGTTCAGGAGAGAAGCCCTCTGCGGAGCTCTTGGCAGAGGCTGGAGGTGTGAGATTCTGTGGAATGATGGCCTCATTCTCCCAGGAAGCGAAGGCTCAGTCTCAGTCTCCCAGGAAGGCATGAATGGCTTCATGTCTACATCAAAATGTGGACCTTGGAAAAGTCTGCAGGCCTCAGAGAACTATGATCAGCAGCCAGCTAATTTTTTCACATACTGTTTTTTTGGTCAGAGAGAAAGCCCACAAGCATGGGGAGTGGCAGGCAGAAGGAGAAGCAAGCTTCCCGCTGAGCAAGGAGCCTGACTTGGGACTCGATTCCAGGACGCTGGGATCATGCCCTGGACCGAAGACAGACGCTTACTCGACTGAGCCACCCAGGCGCCCCATCACATGCTGTTTCTATACATGCACATCAGGGTGCCTGTGGGACCCTGTAATTTTTCACTCTGGGTCACATGCCTCGATAGGCCCGTGTATCCGCCATGACCAAAGGAGTCCCATCCATATTCAGCCACCATATAGAGAGAGTCAACAGGACCCTTCTTGTGTAAACTGTGGGGTGCCTCTAACCCCACCAGAGAGATATTTCAAGAGTACCATGGGCATTAGCTTCACCGTCCACTTGGTTCCCTTGTTAGTGAGTTCAATAAATCTGTAACATGTCTTCACTCTACATTTCTATGAAAGTTATGCTTTTTCTCTTCTGCAAAGCAGTTGGACAGTCTTGGAGGCCCCATCAAGATGCTTGGTGGCCTCCCCCAACAGAGCTACAGAACTACCCTTAGAGAGTGCCTCAAGGCTCTAGCGCTGATGCTTGGTCCCCAGGGCAGATCCCAAATGGCACTAGAAACTTCCCTTCACTGACTCACTGGTTCTTTTTCTCCTGGTCCTGTGTTTCTGGTTTTGTTTCTGGTTGTGGTTTGGCCAGATCCAGTCCTTTCTTCCCCCCTACCAGCAGCAGCAATGCCTAGATCCAGGTTTTAGGGTTCACCATTAGGAAGCCCATCTCTATTGGGGTGGGAGGGATCTACTCTGCACGGGTCACAGAGGACAAAAAATCCGGTTTACTCACCTTTTTTTTTCTGTTTGTGTGCTCACCTCCGTCAGAATGATGTGTTGGGTCCCCTAAGAAGAAAAATGGGTTTTTAAGGGCTCAGTCAGGGAGTTATGTTTCTGTGCTGATTTCACCTGGGGTTGATGTTATAGAAAGAAAGCTGCAAGAGCTCTGTGCCGTGGATTTCCAGCGAGATTTTTCTCATTTTCTCTATACCTCTCACATCAAGCCTTTGAAATATTTTCTGTATCAAGAGTATATTAATAAATTAGATTATAAAGTCTATCTCAATAAATAAATGTTCTGATTGGTTTATAGCCAATAATAATGCTTATATAAATTTAACACTTCCAGAATTACCAGAAAATATAGAAACTCAATTTTAATACTTTAAAGTGCTAACCTTTTAAAAGAAAATCTTTCTCCCCAAAACATCTACTACTTACAGCAATTTTCTGTAAGAAATTAAGTAAATATGGGGCGCCTGGGTGGCTCAGTGGGGTAAGCCTCTGCCTTCGGCTCAGGTCATGATCTCAGCGTCCCGGGATCGAGCCCCACATCGGGATCTCTGCTCAGCGGGGAGCCTGCTTCTCTCTCTCCCTCTGCCTGCCTCTGCCTACTTGTGATTTCTCTCCTCTCTGTCAAATAAATAAAGTCTTTAAAAAAAAAAAACTAAGTAAATATAATCAAAGCGATTAAACAATCACTTTCTTAAACAATCATACTAGGTTCATAAGCATAGTATTAAGTTTATTAATAATAATAAATATTAAGTTTATTGACAATCAATAAGTTATTAATAATGAAATAGTTAACAATATCATTGTTATTAAATATATTGTCATTAATTGTAATTAAATTTATATAATATATGATTATATATTATGATTTATATATAAATATATTATTATAATTATATACTATATAATTGTATACTATGCAATATAATATTGAGTTAATAATATTAAGTAAGTTTAAAAACAGCTAATATGCTTTTTTTCTTGGTTTTAACTTATGTGAAGTATAATGCAAGCATACATTTTATTTTTATAAATTTGAGTTTGTTTTATCCTGACTGGATTAGATAATCTGAACTTCCTATACTTCTTAATTGACCAAATAAGCTAATATTACTCCCATATAAATTTTCAGATTTAAAAAATGTAAAATCGTGCTCAACTCTGTTGAATTACAAAACTAACAAACTTTACTATACCACTAGTAATTATGTTCTGTAGAATGTCATTTTTAACATAGCATTTCCAAGGTCCTTAATTACCTTGAAGATGTTGCATTAATATTAAACTAATCAACAGATCATCTTTACGCACTTGCTTTTCTTATTTTTATACATCACAGGACGGTGATACCTTCGGGCCGTGTTACAAATGTGTCCATTTTTACCACTTCGATGGGTGTGCTGTAGGGGTCCTCTTCTATGTCCGCGAGCCTCCCTGGCTGCGGTGGGTGTGGGGGTGCACAGCCAGGGGCCCCCCTGAGGAGGCACACACTGCCAGCCTCCTCCTCTGAATCAGAGCCACCTCCCTAGAGATGTGCACGGCCTGGGAATCACCACTGAATAAGAAGGGGGTTTGTATCCACCATTCAGCCAACGCAGGATGCCTCTCTCTGTCACTTCTGGCTCCACAGGCCCCATCTCCTTCCTCTGCCCAATTCTGCTTCCTCTCCCTCCTCCCAAGTGTTGGACCCTAGAAACCATTGGCACCCCCTGCTGTCTTAGCAACTTCCCAGAGGCCCCTGTGTGTGCCACTGCTCATGGCGAGAGGTTCACAGTCACATACCTCCCAAGTCTGTCCATGAAACAGAAGTTAATGACTTAGGTTAACCCTGGTAATTAACACTGGTGACTGAGACCATACTAGGAGCAATAGTGGCTCTCAGGATGTGCTTTTGTTTATCAAGGAGAAGAGAGTCATTTGTCTAAAATAAAGTGTTGGTTTACTCCAGAATGGGAAAGAGGTTGCAAAAAATATAACTTGAGTGAAATATAACAGGAAGTTACAGAAGGTTTGAAGAAAGTGAAGAAATGACAAGAAGAAAACTTCATTTTCCTTGGCTCCAAACATCTACAAATAATGTATCCAAAGAGAAACAATGAGGTGTGTTAAACTTGGGCAAAATTTGTTCGTACTTAATGGATTTGTTCATAAGAAAGTATAAAAGTGTATAAATTTGTCACGGCTAAATATTATATTAAAGCAAGACTGGAATTTGAGTTTTCTCTGTTACAATAACAAATCGGCACTGAGGTATTTAGTCTGCAATTTTGGAAATGATCATAAGTTACTAAGTGAAGATGCATCAACTTGGATAACAACAATGTCAAAAAATCTAAATGTCAGAAGAGTTAGGAGAATGATTCCATTCCTAAGTTCAAAGCCATGGAAGACTGAACAGGTAGGTGAATGTGTGTGCCCACGTGTGTTTGGGAACCTGGCTTTAAAACCACAGAAAGGCAAAGGTGTGACTATCCTGGCACTCAGAAGGAGGGTTAGTCTTGGGAGCACAAGGCTCCCAGAAGGGAGACAGAGGGCTGAGCTGATGGTCACATCCCTGGTGACACTCAGGTTTCCATATTGGAGGTAGTGGGGCACGCTGGATGCCAGCCCCCTGCAGGTGCTGCTGGACAGGGGTCCGAGGCTGCTGCCTCTGGTGTGGGATGGGTCTGGGCACTGCCAACCGGTGCTCATGAGGAAGAGTACCAGCTGCCCTCCCCCACCGCCACCCCCCCTATGAGACCTGCAGGTATCCTACAGGGTGACAGTTACCAACCCACTCTGCATTCCCAACTTTGGGCTGATTTCTCCTTGGGCTCCCTCTCACCCAGCACTTTCCAGAGAGGGGATTCTCTGAAACAAGGTCGTAGCTGAACCAAGCCAGGAGAGAATTTACATCTTCAACGGAAGAGTGTCCAAGCCTCGAGGAAAGAACTCCACTTCCAGGAAAGGTCATTGATGCAGTTTTGCAGCTGACATTGCTTAGATACTGTCAGATAGTCCCAGGGAATGGAGTTAAGATTTCTGGGGTTCTCTGTAGTCTAGAAGCAGAGAATTTTAGGTACAAGATATCTTGGAACAAGAATTAATTAAGCAGACCTGAGTGGATGAGTGAAAGAGATCTGTTTTAAAATTTTCTGATTAGAATATGATGAAGCCCTTTCTCTTTCTTCTCCATCTTTCTCTAACCTTCAATTTAATAGACTACGCTTTTGCAAGTTGATATGAAACACTCTTTAATATCTTATTTTAATTCTAGCTCAGAATTCATAAACAGTTTTATTGAGTTTCTTTCCTTTGAATGGCACTATCTGTGTACATTCAGTAAGACGTCCTTATTTTTATCAGGATATAAATGAACAAATTGTGCAACTTTGCATTTTTGCATTTTTAAAAAAAAAATTTTAAAGATTTTATTTATTTACTTGTCAAAGAGAGAGAGCGCACAAGCAGGGGGAGTGGCAGGCAGAGGGAGAAGCAGGCTGTCCTCTGAGCAAAGAGCCCGATGTGGGGCTCGATCCCAGGACCCTGAGATCATGACCTGAGCCCAAAGCAGACGCTCAACCGACTGAGTCACTCAGACATCCCTTTGTTTGCATTTTTATAGTGTTATATTTGATAATAATTCTATTTGATCAAATGTAACAAACTCATCATTGAGGATCATGGATCGGGCTTCAAATGCAGTAATAATACCTCTAAAGCCCTTCTAGGGAAAAGGTTTGGTGCTGTTTGCAGGGAGTAAGAAGGGCATTTTCTTGCAGGCTGGGAATCTTAGCAGTTTTTAGGACTTCAGGACTTAGCAATTTTTAAGACTCACCCTCTTTTATAGGTTCTGCAGGCAAAACCAAGGGGAGATACATTTTGTGGGTTGAGTGTCCCAGCCTCAGAGGAGAACACGTTAAGACTGGTATCTCTGGACTGGTAAATGCTATTGAAAATGCAGTCCTCAGATCCTCCTGCCATCTCTCCACAGAGTGAAGTTAATTTTCTGGCTGCATTTGTCACTCAACACTCTGAGCTCCGGTACTGCCGAGAGACTACAGGGAGTCTGACTCCTTGTGGCTTAACTTTTCTAGCTTGACCTGTGTCGACAAGTCACACCAGCCTTCCTGTATGCAGGGTAATATTGGGGAGCTTATCTGTGATTACAAGGGGGAGCTCTTAAGAAAAGAACTGTATCAAACTTGTAAATAGGAAAACAGCTGACAGCCTGTACTCTCTCTCTCTCTTTTTTAAGATTTTATTTTATTTATTTGACAGAGAGAGACACAGAAGAAAGGGAACACAAGCAGGGGGAGTGGGAGAGGGAGAAGCGGGCTTCCCGCCGAGCAGGAAGCCCGATGCAGGGCTCGATCCCAGGACCCCAGGACCCCAGGATCCCGGGACCATGACATGAGCCAAAGGCAGATGCTTAACAACTGAGCCACCCAGGCACCCCCAGCCTTCTCTTAATGTCACACCGAAGCACCCACTCACAGGCCCACTTGAGGCCAGTCAGCCGCAGGCCCTGAATGGCAATTCTCATTAAATGTACTCTATGATGAGGGTAATTTATAAACCTCATAGGGTAGATGCTAACTTAGAGGAAACTGATAGCAATGCAAATTACCCTTGTCCCATAGCAAGGGGATGAATTTTGTTCTGCAAACATACAAATGGTTACTGTCTAAGAGAAAAGATTACAACCCAGAGGGTACCCCGGTTTTTATTGCCCTGGGGCGTTGACCTGTTTTGCATATAATTTAACCGCTTTATTCCTACAATGTTTCAATGACTAAAATACTTTTAAAACCAGGTGCTCATTCTTAAAAACCAACCAACAAACAAAAAGAACAACATCAAGGTCACTTGACGATGGCTGCCGCTCTCTGAAGGGCTTCACCCTCAGAGTTCCCCGGGCTCTCCCCCAGTTGCCACACTTGCCGGCTCCCATCCTCCTGAGGGCTTGGCAGGTGTCCCCAGAGCCTGGGTCCGCAGGCCTCACAGGTCTAGGGCTTCCAGAAAGCCAGCCCCCGGGGCGCTTGGAAGGAAGCATCCACATTCTGGAGTGGCTCTCCTGACCCTGACCTCCTCTTCCTCACACCAGTCCCTACTCCAGGCTAGGGCTGCCTGCGCCTAGTGCTCAAACAGCAAGACAGGGGATGGGGGGAGGTGGAAGGACACAAGTGGCTTCCTGACCTATCCCCATACCTATGCATGCCTCTAGGGGCCGATAACTTTCTGCTAATGGCTTAAGTGAGTCTGGAAGCTGCACAGATTCCATCGTTATGATACAATTCTTTCTGGAGGCCAGTTACAGCCCCAGTTAAGTCGTTGTCCTTTCTTGAGGTGAAAGGGTCGGAAGCTTGCGGCGAACGGAGGACACCAAGAGACGCTCTCATGCAAGATGCAAAGGGTTTTTATTCGAGCCGGCTCGGGCTCACAGCGTGACCTTAAACCAGTCTGCAGCTGAGAGCCCCGAGCTTCCTCGTGGGGGACCTTATATAGGACGTTATTATCCGTTACAGCAAAGCCCGCGCATTAGTAGCCAATAGTTTTAAAACATCACATTGGGGTCTGCACGCAGGCAGCCAATCATTTTGCACTGGGTCACATATTTCTACCAATCATTTTAAGGAGAGGTACATGTCCTAATTTGGGCTAGTAAGAGATACGTGCCAGGCCGCACAGACCCTTGGAATGGGGAGGTGGCCTGTTCCTTTGTTCTCCTTAGGGT
>JAQQSY010000492.1:0-15545 GCA_028646535.1 Procyon lotor | reverse complement strand
CAAAGAAGGGCCACACGTACCCCAATGTTCATAGCAGCAATGGCCACAATAGCCAAACTGTGGAAAGAACCAAGATGCCCTTCAACAGATGAATGGATAAAGAAGATATGGTACATACACACAATGGAATATTATACCTCAGGATATTATATATATAATATTCTGATTTATATATCAGAATATTATATCTCATTAGAAAAGACGAATATCCAACTTTTGTATCAACATGGATGGGACTGGAAGATATTATGTGGAGTGAAATAAGTCAAGCAGAGAGAACCAATTACCTTATGGTCTCACATGCTGAGCATAAAGAAAAACATGGAAGGCATTGTAAGAAGGAAGGGAGGGGTGTATGGGGGGAAACCAGAGGGGGAGATGAACCATGAGAGACTGTGGACTATGAGCAACAAACTGAGGGTTTTGGAGAGCAGGGGGGTGGGCGTTGGGCGAGCCTGGTGGTGGGTATTGAGGAGGGCACGTATTGCATGGAGCACTGGGTGTGGTGCATGAACAATAAATCTTGTAACACTGAAAAAATAAAATAAACATATTTGGGGAAATAATAAATAAATAAATAAATAAATAAATAAATAAATAAAGGAATATTTGTTTTTTAAATAGAACTTGGAAATGTCTATAGGTAATAGGAAACTACAAAAAGTGAGATAACAGATTTTTAAAACCCCAGAACTTCTACAACTAAAAAACAGGAACGAAAGTTTAAACACAATGAATGGGTTTAACAGAAGACTTAGCGGAAAAGAAAATCTTTAAACTGGAAGATAGTTCCAAAGAAATTATCTAGCATGAAGAGACACCAGAAGAGTAGGTGAGAAACAGAAGACACAGTGTAAAGGTCTAACACGTTTGATGAGATAAGGAGATGGAAAAAGAAAGATTGAATGGTACAGAAATAGTAATGACTGAGAATTTTCTGGAACTCTTTAAGGTAGCAATCACAGATTCAAGAAGCTTGTTAAATCCTAAATATCACAAAAAGAATGATATATTAAGACATACACAAACTAAAATACATCAAAGAAAAAACCTTAAGTTTATCCTTGAAGGAATAAAGACAAATTTTCCTATTATTATGCTGTATAAAAAAACCACTCAGTGCATGAAAAATCAATCTTGGAACACTGAAAAAATAAAATTAAATTAAAAAAAAACACTCAGAGGCACACAGCAATTTTATTATGTTAAAAGAATTCTATGGGTTAAGAATTTAGATAATACACAGCGGGGATGGTTTGTTTCTGCTTCATGATGTGTGGTGCTTGGGCTGGACACTTGAAGCCCAGACTCACTGGGATTGCCAGTGGGAATGTCTACATTTGTTCTCTCCAGCAAGGTAATTTCAGGCTTGTCTGCTTTTTTTATATGGCAGCTGGATTCCCTCATAGTGAGTGGTCAATAGCAGAAACTAAATGGCATTTAATTATCTAGCCTTAGAAATCACATAGCATCACTTCTACCAAACGCTGTTGTATGAAAATGTCAGAACCCCACCCAGATTCAAGTGCAGGGAACACAGACACTGCTCAGTTGGAGAAGTGTCAAATAACTTGTGTCTAATTAAAAAATATTTTTCCAACTATAAAAAGCTGGATATAAACTAAGGACGACTCTTTTTAGAGGAATGAATTATTGCAATCACTTAATCAAATTTGTTTGATATTATTTCATGGTGCATTGTTGGGCATTGATTATAAGAGATTTATAGGGCTCCCAGTTTCTAGAGAAGAGATGCCAGGCTTAAGTCCATTTCATTCCAAAGAAAGATACCAAGAGAACTCTTCGAAGAGATATTTAATCAATTTCTTGTATGCTGAACTCCATTATTAATCAGTGTTTAAAAGATGGTCAGAATTATCTTTCCAATATTTAAAAGGAATAAATTTTAATTTAAGAAACCTCAATTATCTTATTGAGGAAACCATATGTAATACTACAAATAGCGAACAAGTTAGAAAAATGGAAAAAAAAATTAATGTAAAAATAAACCCATTTATCCTAACAGATCTATTTTGTTAGACTACAGTAGTCTACAAACCCTTGCTTTCCTCTCTAGGCTCAGTCATATGTCCAACCCCAAATCAACCACTGTGGCCAAGGAAATAGAAAGTGATGACTGTGCGCAAACCTTAGAGGCTGGGAAGTTATTAGTTTCCCTTTAAGCAAGCAGACACAAGGATGGAAATTGGGGATCATTGGGATGGGACAAACAGATCCTGGAAGAGACACTACCAAGTGTCCATGATAGGTGGATATATATTCCAGGCAGAGAAAAGAGCTTCTGCAAAGTTCTTCAAGGTCATGGATTATTTGTGATGAAATGGCAAGAAACCATTATGACTGGAGTAAATAGCATCCAAAGGCTCTGCCCACTAAACCACAGGGGCCAGACTATAATCATGTAACACTGAGAGGTGATTACATAATTGTTTCACTATCAACACTCATTTCAAAATACAGAGACTTAGATTCTTAAGGAGCTGAGATAGAGGAGTAGGAAAATATAGAGAATCAGGGAGTGTAACTGCAGAAGTATTACGTAAAAGTCTCCTTTAAAGAATCTTATATTCTCCAAGATCTTAGCAAGGCTACTTCAAGCTGTGTTGACTACCTTCAGTTATAGGCTCTATTCATGGGTCCATGACCTTGACACTTGAGAACTTCTCTTGAGAACTACAATAAAATATGCTTTGACCAGATGAAAACCAGATTTATAAATACTCCAGCCTGTTTTAATTCTACCTCTGAGGACTTATATGCTATTTTTCAAGCAGGCCTCAACTGGGGTGACCTTTCCAAAATACAGTCAAGGATCAGGAATCACAATGACACTATACCTTGGATAGCAGCTTGCTGCTTACAAAGCACATTCACAGATGTTTTCAAATCAAATACTTACAATAACCCTGAACAGAAGGTATATCAAGGCTCATTTTACAGATGAATAAACTGAGGCTCAGAAAGGTTAATGATTTCCCCAGAAGATACGCAGATGTTCAGTGGCAAATGAGTCACAAGCCTTGTATTCCCTTATCTCAAATTCTGCATTCCTTTGGCTCTTCATCATGAATAAAGCAGACATTACCAGAAGTCTCTCACTTTTAAACTATGACTTAAATCAAAGAATCTACATTATATTTTAAGCTACTCCATGAATCTGGAAAGATAGCAATAGCTTGCCTAGATTCAAAATACTAGAATAATACAAAACACAAGTAACCTACTTTCAGAACAAATTGTGCATAAAACACATTGGTTGAATAGACTCTACATCTTTCAACGACTTCTACATTTTGGCTCCAACCACTTTTGAATCATAAGTCCTCCCATTTTCCATGCTCTGTGTCCTATATTGCCTTGGCTTTGAGACTCATCCTATTGTCTACACTCTTCCTTTTGCCTAGAATTATTTTTCCAACACCTTTTCCATTTCTGGTTTTCCAAATTTGATCTGGGCTTTAAGGCACAGGTCATGTGGAGCCTCAAAGTCATTATTCTCCAGCAGACCCCTCAAACTTTCTCATTGTAACTCTATTCCTGTCCAGTACTACCTTTCTGTCTCAGAATATGTGTGTGATATAGAAAGACAGAGGGGGCATTGAAGTTCTTTGGAGTTGCCTTAGTCCCAGGTGATATAACAGAATACCATGACTAGGGACTTAAACAACAAACATTTTATTCCTACAGTTCTGGAGGTTGGAAAGCCTGATATCAAGGCACCAGCAGATCTGATCTGGTGTCTGAGGGCATGCTTCCTGGTGTGCTGATGGCCATTTTCTTATTATATACTTACATGGTGGAGAACAGATAGAGAATCTTTCATGTCAATTCTTATAATGGTACTGATTTCATCCATGAGGGATCCACCCTCATGACCTAATTAGCTCTCAAAGACCCTGCCTCCAAATACCATTACACTGGGGAATTTAGGTTCTAACATATGAATTTTGAGGGGGACCCAAATATTCAGTACATAATTCTGCATCAAGCCCCCCACCAAATCTATGTCCTTCTCAAATCAAAAACATATTCATTCCATCCCCATGGCCACCAAATTCTTAACTCATTTCAGCATCAACTCTAAAGTATGAAGTCCAAAGTCTCAACTAAATATGATCTAAATAAGATGTGGATGAGACTTAAGGAAAGATCCACAGCTGTGAACCTGCAAAGCCAGGGGAGCTATGTGTTTCCAAAATCCAATGGTGGGACAGCAGAAGATAGACATTCCCTTTCCAAAAGGAGAGATAAAAAAGAAGGAAGAGGTGATGAGTTCCTGGCACATCGAAAACCGAACAAGGTAAACTTCATGAGAGATTAAGGCTCAAGAAGAGTTCTCTTTGGGTTGATGCTCTGCCTCTGTACCCTCTGGGTCATGGAACCTGGGCATATACATGGCCTTCCACTGAGAAAGGCCTTGTGATTGACTTATTGCCCCGCTGTCACACTCTTAAAATTCTTAATACTTTTTTGAACAGCTGCTGTATTTGGATGGAGGCCAACAAATTATGTAGCTCGTGCTGCTTTCTTGGTTTCAAACTCCAACAGGTTGGTATGGAAGGGAAGGAAAAGAAAACACACATCTCCCACTTATCTGGTCAGTTTTAAAACCCTCTCTCTTGGTTGTCATTGTTTCTCTGGCTGAAACTGGCCTCTAGAAATGGGAAAACATAGCTTCAGGTCTCTACTTCTTAAGCCATTTCAGCCATCATCCCAGCTGCATGACTAATGTATCATCAGCCTCTGCCTTTTTCTTTCTCCTCCTCAGAGTGTTTTTTTCCTTTTCTTCTTGAAATCAGAGGAGGGAGCACCAAGATCATCCCTTCAGAAAGGGATTCTGGTTTGTTTACTCTTTTGCTTGGCTGCCTGTTTAGACAGCAGACTTGATTATTTTATTTTAAGCACATCTAAGCAGAGAAGAAAATTGCAGAGAGAGGGCACAGCTGAGGTGAAGGGGGGAAGAGGGACGGATTTGGTGCAGGTAAGGTTGTCACTGTTTGGCATGGTGCGTTTGCCTTAGTTTACTGGGACGTTGCGGTAGGTAATTGTGCTTGAGCTATTTTGCTCATAGTCTGTTCAAGAAGATTGTCTATTGCGTAGCAGGAACCAGGAGTAAGAAGCTTGGATTGGGGAAGGGGAAAGAGAGAGGCAGGGTGGGGAATGGGGGTGGGTCATCGGGCTGCAGAAAGAAGAGGCAGACCTGGAGTTGGAGTTGTGTCTCCCTCTTCAGAGAAGTGAATGATTCCATGGTGCTCTACAAAACGCTCACGCATGTATCCTGTGGGAAGAGCAGAGGTTTGGGTTCCCACCTCAAGGGGGGGCATTGCCAATGGAGTGGATTAACAAAAGAAGCAATAGCAGTCAATAGAAAATTGTAGTTGAGCTTCCAGAGAGAGAAAGAAGTATTTGCTCTGCTTCCCTTCTTGCTTCCCAGTGCCCAGCACTGACAGAGATAGAACCAGAAGAGAGAAAAGGACAAAAATAGCAGACACTGTCCCTCTTCCCATTTCAAGCTCCTTATTAGGCCACAGCCTGGCTGGCGCTCAGTGGAAGGGAACAAGGGCTTTACATCACATGTAAGAACTAGGCTGTAAATTGGATTAGACTGGATGGAGATTTTAGTTATGAAAACAACCGGAAACTATGGGGTCTGCCCTAGATGCATAATTGGTGGCAAAAAGAAATTTGACAAAACCCAGTTGGCCTAATAGTTAAATTTAACTATGCATCATGTTTTTGTTTGCCTCATGCAATTCAGATTGTTTATTAAACCATTTACATTTTCAAATTGATTGCTAAAAGCGGCCAGGGAAATGCTTTCCTGTTTAACTTTGCTGGGGGTTGGAGAGAGGGAGAGAGAGAGAGAGCCCATTGTATAATTCCTTCCCTTCCATTTGTGCAAATTCAGGTCCATATCCACCCCTGAATTGATCATTGTTCCAATAACAGAAGGTTGGGCTCTGTCTGACGGGCTTTGTCCAGCCTGCATTTGTCCCTGAGATGGAATCATCTTCTGCATCACAGGGGTTAGGTGGAGGAAAGTGGACTTCTAAGTAAAATCAGGTAAGGAGGAGAGAGACACAGGATGCTGCTGATGAGGCCCCCCCAAACTCTATTACATGGGGCCACCCTATGTGATAATCATCTGTTTCCATCTTAGTAATGACCCATGTGGCCTTGGGTAGTGTTGGCCGATTTCCTTCAGGCTGCTTCATAACAAGGATCTCCTCCGTTCCCTTGTCAGTGGGAGTCACTCATGCCCAGATACTGAAAGGACAGGTGACAACATGTAACTAATAACCAGTAGGCCTGTGTGCTGTGGTTACTTCATAATCCCTACCCTCTCCCCACTGTCCTGCCTTCTAGACTCATCATGAGTTAATGTTGGCAATTTGTTACTTTGAAATACCCTCTTTTTAGGATGCATGGGTGGCTCAGCTGGTTAAGTGTCTGCTTTCAGCTTGGGTCATGATCCCAGAGTCCTGGGATTGAGCCCCGCATCCAGTGTGGCAGGGAGCCTGCCCCTGCCTCTCTCTACCCCTCTCCTTCCCCCTGTTTTTGCTCTCTCTCTCTCTCACTCACTCTCTCAAATAACTAAAATCTTTTTTTTTAAAAAGAAAATATCCACCTTTTAATCCTTTCTTTTTTTTCTGCCTCCTGGAATCAAGCTCTAAAAACAGAATTTAAAACTCACCTCAAAGTGTGTCTGAGATGTTTACTCTTCCCATTCTGAACACTTGGTTGGCGTGTACTTCCTCTGTCTTCCATTGAGCGATTCTGCCCTATAGCTGGCAGTTTAACTTTCATTTCAACCAGAGAAATGGTGCAGCATTCATTATTGGTTAAGGATATTTAATGATTTCTAACATTTTAAAAGGTTAAATATGATACGACACTTGAAAAATGCTTCTAAAAGGATTATGAGAGAAGTAAAATGCATTTTTTTTTCCTTGATGAAGAAAATTTTATTGTGATTTTAAAGCTTTGGAAAACATAACTGGTGTTCATCCAGATTTAGGGCAACTTACATTTTGCATTACATGAAGTATTTACTTGGAGTCAGCTATTGTGAATGATCCAGAGATATCCCTGCACGGGGATATTCTCAAACAGTTCTCTTGGCCTTATAAATAGTCATCAATTTCACTTCCCTAGCCCTATTTGCTGTCAAAGTAACACAGAGTTTTAGTTAGTGCTCCCTCTCTATCTGGGGAGAGTGACGGTTGGTAGCTGAGAAAATATATGATTTAACTCATAGAGAATGATTTATGTTTTGTGATGCTGCTTCCTCTTCCCTCTGTGTTGTCTGTCCTTTGACCTCTCACTTCTCATGCCTCCAATTTATGCCAATTTAAAATGAATCCTGCTCTGCCCATTTTTATTTCTGTGACCTTAAGCAAGCTATTTACTCTTGTCGAGTTCCAGATTCCTCAATAATGAAATCATAACAGTAATATCCATCTCCTAGGGCTCTTGGGGAGATTAAATGAGTTAATATGTGTAGAGTACTTAAAATAGAGCAAGTGGTCAATAAATGTCCTTGGTGGTGGTTGTTATTTTTCTTCTTATTCTTGATACCTTAATGAGGTAAATTTCCTTACCTACAAAATTGGGTCCACAATTTTTTTCTGCTCAAATGATTTATAGGGACCTGATCAAGGTGCACAGAAGGAAGAATCATTAGTAAAATGTTGGCTAATTAACACAGGGGAGCTTCTTGACAAAGCTGTCCTCTATTTTCAGGATCATTAGAAGTTGGCCATGCTTGGACTTGTGTCAGACGCTCATTAGCAGATGTCACTATCTTTCAGCTCCAGGGCTTGCCAAAACCTCCATGCCGAGCTGAGAGAATTCATTTTCTTCCAGGAATAAATTCATTTCTTTTTGTATGTTATTTATTCATAAATCAGAGGAGTTCTGATGAAGACAGGATTGCCCTTGACATTCGAAAAGATAGGACTCCGTGCCGCAAGCAAGAGTGTGCTCACGTGTCACCAGCCCTGGGCTCAGGCAGGGCAAGAAAATGCCACAGGCAGGGACACAGAGCTGACAATAGTCCAGAAAATGTCCTGAGGGAACATATTGGGATTTTAGTTGAGGATGGAAAAATATATAGCCTGAGAGATATGAAAGTGAGAGGAAAAACTGCCAAAGAACTGGGGTACGTTGGCTTCCTGCACAGTCTGCTCTTTGGAATAGTTAACTCTTCAACTCTGTTCCCACCGTTGCTCGCTGGAGGCACATGTCCATATTGCCATGGTAACAAGGCAGTTCTAGCTCTCTCAGTTTTGGATGTGTAGACAGTAGCGGACGTTGCAGACGCCTTCTTACTTAGGACCCCAAATCACATGTTTATATTGACTAACAAGTGGTCAGAGCCATTTCAAGTGACAATTTTCGACTTCTTCAAAAACTTTCAGATTTACCTAGAGAGGAACTTGGAACTACTGGGGTTAAACATGATCCAAATGAACACTGCCCAGCCCTCTTTCATCTCACTCTGCCTTCTAATTATGTTTTTTTCCCCCCCAGCACAGTTTGCTACTGCTCTATGCTCAATTAAACTTATTTCTTATATTGTACTTTTGTGATGGCTCATCCTCTGTATCCCTCCCTAGAATGGAAATTCTAAAATGCCAAGCACACGGTCTGTTCTCTGTCACATTTTCTTGGGTCATCTTAAACAGTGCTTGTCATGCCTAGTGGCTCATAAACATTCAGGGAACATAAAAGCTAAATATGAATGTTTACCAGAATGCCAAGCATTCTACTGAATTCCTTTTCTTGACTGTCTTTTCTGCAAATTGGTTACTGAACTGTCAAGTAATGCTTAGCCAGACAGTCACACATTGTTAAGACATAAGAACCTATAGCTTCCTATTTCAGGAATGGTAGTGGTATTAACAAGAGAAGCAATAGCAGTCAATATTTTTTGTTTGTTTGTTTGACATTTTAACTTGAAAGCAATATGCTGCAAGATAATGTATTTAACAATATTTAGTGGCAAATATTCAATAAAGAGTTTACATCTGTTAAAAAATAATCATAAAAGGAATAATTCAACAAGGAGATACAATAATTGTAAATATTTACATTCAACATGGGAACACCCAAATATCTAAAGCAGCTATTAACAAACATAAAGGAACAAATCAACAGCAATAGAATAATAGTAGGGGACTTAAACACCCTACTTATATCAATGGATAGATCATCCAAAAGGAAATCAACAAGAAAATAATGAATTTGAAGGACACATTGGATCAGATGTATCTAACAGATATATTCAGAACATTACATCCTAAACAACAGAATACACCTTCTTGAAAGTGCACAAGGGACATTCTCCACAACAGATCATGTGTTAGGCCACAAAACAAGTCTCAACAAATCAAAAAAGACTGAAATCATACATCTTTTCCAGTCACGATGCTATGAAACTAGAAATCAGCCTCAAGAAAAAACTCTGGAAAGAACACAAATATATGGAGGTTAAATAACATGTTACCTCAGAGGTATCTAAGGTAACTCTGTTGTAATTAGTGCATTTTTGAGTGGCTCTTTTATGGTAAAAAGAAATAACATGAAATTTACTACTTACCCATTGTTATTATTCTTTAATAACAACATGCACTTTTATTATTTATTATTATATTTGTAATTAATAACTACAAAAGCCATTTGCTGTCTTCATTATTTTTAGCTAATTACATTAGTCCAAGTATTAGTAAAACAATGTAAGTGCAACTTTTTTTGTTTTCATCCTCATACAAGGTATTTATGTAGAAACAATTATTTTATTAAGTATGTATAATTCTTATTCTTCCTCATCAAGGTATATCTCTAGGAATTTCTTCTCTTTTTATTATATTATTCTTAACCATTGTTATTGGTGCATTTCTTTCAACTATCTCTGCCCCCTAGTTTATTAAGTGATGTTGACAAACAACAGTATATGCCTAAGGTGTAAAGCATAATGATTCAACTTACATATATTGTGAAATGATTATAGCATAAGCTTAGTTATCATCTATGATCTTAGATTTAAAAAAAGAGGAGGGGGAAGGTGTCATTCCTTTTGAGGCGAGCTCTTGGCATCTGCTTTCTTAGCAACCTTCCTGGATATCCTACAGCAGGGTTAACTATAGTCATCATGCGGGACATTCCATCTCTAGTACTTATTTATCTTATAACTGGAATTATGTACTGTTTGGTCCCCTTCCTCCAGTAACCCCCTCCTTTCGGCCCCCCAAAATAACCATATATACGATTACATATATATGTAACCATGTGGTTACAAATAACACTAATATATAGCTATATATAACATATGGTTACGAATAACAGTAACCACAAATCTGATCTTTTTTTCCCCTATGTTTTTAAAGCTCAATTTGACAGAAAGAGAGAGAATGGGGAGGAGTAGAGGGAGAGAGAGGGAGAAGGAGGGAGAGGGAGAGAGAGAATCTCAAGCAGACTCTATATTGAGTGCAGAACCCAACTCAGGTCTCAATCCCAGGACCCTGAGATCATCACCTGAGCTGAAATCAAGTTGGATACTTAAACAACTGAGCAACCCAGACACCTATTAGCTTTTTTTTTTTTTAAAGATTCTACATATAGGTGAGATCATACGGTATTTGTTTTTCTCTGTTTGATCTATTTCACTTAGCACAAGGCCTTCAAGTTTCTACCATGTTGTTGCAAATGGCAGGATTTCCTTCTTTTTGTGGCTGAATGATGTTACTTTTCTGGGTACATCTTAAATTAAAAAATAATACATTTGATCTACTTGGGCTGGCAGATGGTTAGAATGATTATCTTTGTTTTCTGCAGATTTTGACAAAGGAAAAAAAATACATATGGTTTGATTGGAGGATGGACATCAGAACCTCATCCCCTGGCAGTTGAAAAGGAGCTAGAAGAAGCTCTTGTTGTTGCACGGAAATCTGTTTTGTGTTTATAAAGATCTGGGTCAGACTATCTATCATCTATCTATCTATCTATCTATCTATCTATCTATCTATCTATCTATCTATCTATCTAGAAATAACCAGTGTTGACAAGGATATGGAGAAAAGGGAACCCTCATGATCTGTTGGTGGGATGTAAATCAGTGCAGTCGCTATAGAAAACAGAAAACAGTCTGGAGAGTTCTCAAAAAATTAAGGCTTCTAATGAAGCATAAAGCAGCCAATGTGGACACTTACCTTGTCATGTATTAGCCATGACATATGTTATATAAACTCAACTCCATACTTCTTCTAGAGTTAGAATTTTCTTGCTTTAAAAGTATTATACATTCCTTGAAGAATACATAGGGGGGCGCCTGGTGACTAATACACAGGGGGGCGCCTGGGTGACTCAGTCATTGGGCATCTGCCTTCAGCTCAGGTCATGATCCCAGGACCCTGGGATCAAGCCCTGCGTCAGGCTCCCTGCTTGGCAGGAAGCCTGCTTCTCCCTCTCCCACTCCCCCTGCTTGTGTTCCCTCTCTCATCATATCTCTCTCTGTCAAATAAATAAATAAAATCTTAAAAAAAAAAAAAAGAGTTACATAGGTTTCTTCCCCCTTCCCTTCCCTACTTTCCTTCTCCCTCCCTCCCTTCATTCATTTGCCTTTCCTTCCTTCCTTCCTTCCTTCCTTCCTTCCTTCCTTCCTTCCTTCCTTCCTTCCTTCCTTCCTTCCTTCCTTCTCTGACTAGGACATATTCTACACAAAAAATGCCTTAAAAATAGCATTCTTTTTAATTAGAATCTGACCCTTTTGACATGCTTTCCTCACAAATCTATGAGCTCCCAGAGGGGGTTTTCTTTAAACATATACGTATTGAGGATCTTTCCAGTACTAAGATAGATCAGGTACTGGAGGGAGGATCTGGAAGATGGTAGAGAATGAGCTGTAGAGTTCTAGAGACTGTGGAGTCTAGAGCAGGATTCTAAAAATGGCATAAATATTCCTCCTGAAACCATACAAGTAATCCCTGAATTTTACATACATGCAGTTTTCCTTAGATTTTCAGAAGACCCTATACCACAAAAATGCTCAGAATTGTAACTACATTTTTCTTTGTCTCCCTGAGTACTCTCAAAGTTCCCTCACTTGTTTACCCAAAATTGCTCAAAATCTGATGTCTCTGCATCTTGCCCCAAGCATCGAGGAAACCAAGTGACAACCTACTTCTTGATGTTTAATAAGAGGCCTGTTCAAATCTTTATTTCCCTGACACGGAATTCCACAGAAGATCTGCTTTGCTTCTCTGGGGAATACCACCTCTTCCGTTCTTTCTGCCAAACAGCAATGCGTAGAACATTGCAGCTGGAAGTGATTTCATAGATCATATTATCTGCATACTTTTATCTGTTACATTAAAAAACAAATCATGAGAGACTATGGACTCTGGGAAACAAACTGAGGGTTTTGGAAGGGGGGGGATCGGCGAGCCTGGTGGTGGGTATTGAGGAGGGTACATATTGCATGGAGCACTGGGTGTGGTGCATGAACAATGAATCTTGGAACAGTGAAAAAATAATAAAATAAAATAAAATAAAATAAAATAAAATAAAAAGAAAAGGCACTTTGCCTTCAACAGATGAATGGATAAGGAAGATATGGTCCATATACACAATGGAATATTATGCAGCCATCAGAAAGGATGAAGATCTAACTTTTGTATCAACGTGGATGAGACTGGAGGAGATAATCCTGAGTGAAATAAATCAAGCAGAGAAAGTCCATTATCATATGGTTTCACTTACCTGTTGGAGCATAAGGAATAACATGGAGGACATTGGGAGAAGGAAAGGAAAAGTGAACTGGGATAAATCAGACGGAGAGATGAAAGATGAAAGACTGTGGACTCTGAGAAACAAACTGAGGGTTTTGGAGGGGAGGAGGTAGGTGGTTGGGTGAGCCTGGTGGTGGGTATTGAGGAGGGCAGGTATTGCATGGGGCACTGGGTGTAGAACACTGAAAAAAAAACAAATATAAATAAATAAATAAATAAATAAATAAAACCATATCTTTAAAAGTCAAACAAAAAAAATCAAAAAAGTTTCAGGAAAAAGAAAAAGCTTAGTTGCTGGATGGCACATGAAGCTGGGACCGAAAATGACTGCTTTGTCTATAGATCCTTGCACTTAGTTTTAAAAGACAATCCAGATGTTGAATCAAGGGAGAAGGAGACACTGATCTAATGGAGGAAATCTTTACTAGACATTTCTAAGTCTTTGGTAAAAAGCTGTCACAAGGCCTACTGCCTTTATCACTAAAAATTAGGTTGCTAGCCTTGAAATAACAGGCTTGTTGCTTGAAAGAGTAGGTCAGAAGACCCTTCACACACAGCAGACATGGCTGTGAAGAATCCAGTACACTCAAAACTAGAAACCGTCCCGCTTTTAACTGCCATCATTTGATTTCAACAAATGGCTATTCATTCTGTTTTCCTCCCTAAGAAGCAAAGCTCTCCTACCTTATCTGTGTTGCATGCTGTTGTTGGTGATGTGGCAAAAGAGGGGTGTGTTTTGGGCCAGACTAGTAGAAAACAATAACAACAACAACAATAAAAATAACTGGTGTCTACAAGGATGTGGAGAAAAGGGAAACCTCACGCACTGTTGGTGGGAATGTAAATCGGCTCAGTCGTTATAGAAAAGTCTGGACGGTCCTCAAAAAATTAACAGTATGAATATCATGTGATCCAGGAATTCCGCTCTTGGGCATTAACATAAAGAAAATGAAATCACGAATTCTAGAAGATATATGCCCCTCTGTGTTTATTACAGGAGCATTATTTAAAATTGCCAAGATATGGAAGCAATCTCAGTGTTCATTGATAGACGAATGGGTAAAGAGATTGTGGTGTATTGGTGAGAGAGATTGTGACAATGGAATGTTACTCAGCCATTAAAAAGAATGCGATCTTGTCATTTGCGGCAGCGTGGATGGACCAAGAGGGAACCACGCTAAGTGGACTAAGACAGCTTGAGAAGGACAAACACCATATGATTTTGCTTATACGTGTGGAACTTAAAAAAAAAAAAAAGAAAAAAGCAGCCAAGTAGGAACAGGTTCATAAATACAGGCTGGTGGTTGCCAGAGGGAGGAATGCATCGGAAAGGTGAAGGGGATTCAGAGGTACAAACTTCGAGTCCTAAACTAGGTAAATCACGGGGATGAGAACTACAGCATAGGGAATAGTCAGAAATATTGTAATAACACTGTAGAGTGACCGATGGTAACTGTACTCATTGCGGGGGGCATTGAGAGGTGGACAGAGTTGTCAAATCGCTGTGAGTGCACCTGAAACTAATACAACCTTGTATGTCAACTCTACTTATATAATAAAATTAAAAAAAAAAAAAAAAAGATTTGGGCCAGGTGTTCAGCCCTGGGACCACACAATCTGCTGGGAAACCATCTCTGCACCTGCGTTCTGTGGCTCTTTGAGCGTCGTGGGAGGATCTGGAGTCCCTGCCCCATTCTGGCCAGAAAGAGGCCCAGCAAAGACTGAAGCAGTAACGGGACAGAGTTCAACAGAGCAGTGAGAACCTTCCAAAGGCAGATAAATAACTGTTGATAAGAATTTAACAAAAGGCCATCTCTGAAGGACAGATGGGGAGGAAATAGGAAGGAGATATGAAAACCGAAAGGAAGCGTGTGAAACTGGATATGGGGCTTTAACTGGGGGGTGGGGCATTTTAAGGGAACAATTACAGGACGTGGAAAGTGTAGATGGCGGAAGGATTCTTGCAGCAATATCAGTGGATTGCATTTTGTTGGCTTTTCCCAAGCACAATTTTTGCTGATGGAAGGGCAACTCATGCTTCTTGCCCTGTCCACTGCATTCAAACGCATCTACACTCAATTGGCCTCAAAGTCCTGCTGATAATGTCCCGAATATTATTTAAGTGCATCCCAAGACCGTGAAGCCATTCTCACTTCTGTGATCAAATGTTCTTATGCAACTAAAAGGCAGTTTTTTATAGAAAGTTTTTACCTGCTTACATCCAAAAGTAATTTCATAAAAAAAATTCTCAAGAAGCTTAATATACCAGGTAGCAGTCTCTGGTAAGCTAAGAAGAACACTTGGGTGGAATTGTGTTTCTGGAAGTAGTGGTTAGACATCACAGTTGGAAGCCAAAGTGACTCACAGCCTTCTAGCTTTCCCAGTGGGCAAGGCTTTGTGCGGGGAATAGGGCAGGAGCTGCAGAGTCAAAAGTGGCTCTGGCCTCGAGGAGCTTATAGTCATCACAGTCACCAATGCCCAGAGACGCAGGTGTTTCACTTACTACGCTAGATGCCAGGGATGGGAAGGGGGTCAGTAGGCGTGGCTTGTTCAAACCCTGCCGATCCCGAAAAGAGGCTTGTTTTTGGGTCTTGCCTCTGGCTGCTTCCTAAGAGCTAAGCTCTGACCTTGGACTCCTGGATGCCCCCTTATTTGCCTCAGACAGGGACCCCCCCCAAATTCCCATTCTTTGCCCCATAAATGGTTAGCTGAATGGCTCCTACCCATGGGTCAACT
>JAQQSY010000491.1:0-15559 GCA_028646535.1 Procyon lotor | reverse complement strand
TCTCTCTCTCTCTCTGTAAAAGAAATAAATAAAATTTAAAAATTAAAAAAAAAAGAATTCTCTTTAGGTCTTACTAGCTAATCCTAATCCCTTGTTACTCCAATCTCTTGCTATAATTAATAACTCTTTACTTTTTTTCTGTTTAAAGTATTGTGTTTTTATTTCCTCAATGAACTCTGCTAAAATAAATAAGTGGAAGAAGACGTTTGTCTGGTTTAAAGAGATGACTAGCATACAGTTCTTTGCAGTTTCCGATGACTAAAAATTTCAAGGTTTTTTTCCCTAATTAAAAAAAAAAAGATAAAGCTGAGATTTACAATGTTACTTTGCACTTTTTTCAACTTATTTTAATTTGCAGATTTTAAATCTGTGTTATAGAGTAACTAGCTAACTGATATAACTAAGTTACATAGGATAAAAAGTAAGAACTAAGCAATTGTACCCAAGCCTTATGGATTCGATCTTATTAAGTAAGCAACTAGCACTGCTCCAAATGTTTCAGATTGACTTTTAAAAGAATTGTTAAAGATAAGTTACTCTACTGTGGTTTCAGAATACATTCAGTACTGATTCAAGTTATCTAAATAGAGCTCCATATATGCCATTTAAAAAGAGACTGGTTGGATTTCTCATTACTCTTTTTTTATACCATAATGAAGAGGAAAATTACCAAGAGCAGGTGCAGGCCAGCAGAACCCAGTAGATAGAAAGACCAAGAGATAACCAGAAGCCCCACTAGAGAGCAAAAGATAACCAGCTGTTTCTCCTGTAAATAGCCTTCCTGCCACATACCCCTTGCACTGCCCCCTAACGGCCTAAAGCAACCTCCCCCCCCACCCACCACTCCCTGCTCCCCAATTTAAATGCACGAACCAGCAGCCAGCATAGCCTTTGGAACCTGACCTCCAGCATCCCTCTGTAAAAACCCTGTAACCCCATGACCCGGGGCCCAGAAATTCAAGCCCTAGCTCATCTGGGTCCGCCAGTGTAAAATAAATCTGAGTTCTCCTACTTTTCAGTCTCACTTGGGTCCCCGCAGGTCTGATTATTTTTTCACAATAATAGCCCTTTTTTCATTTACTGTTTTGTTTTATTTTAAGTGTTTTTTTTTCTTCTGGTATGATAAATGGAGAACGAATAAAGCCTAGAAGTTTTCTTTAATTAGAAATGAAACCACAAATTGGGCCATTCTGAAAACTTTTGGGATGGAGGAAGGAGAATGATACACGGTGATTCCAAAGTGGAGAGTGTCATGATTGACTCAGTCATAGGTGAACAACTTAAAAAAAAGTTTTTTGGTTTTTTTTTTTAAGATTTTTTACTTATTTGAGAGAGAGAGTGAGTGAGAGAAAAAGACAGGGAGAGAGTCAGAGGGAGAGGAGACTTCCCACTCAGCAGTGAGCCTGATAAGGGGCTTGATCCCAGGACCATGGGATCACCACCTGAGCTGAAAGCAGATGTTTAACCAACTGAGCCACTCTGGTGCCCTGAAAAAATTTGCTTTACAAAAACTGAAATCATGTGAAAATTAAACATTCAATTGCAGCAATAATTTGAAATAGCTTATATTTAAGTATGAGAAGTCAGGGATAATGTAGAAAATTCTTACGTAAAATTTAAAAGTTGGATTTGGTTACTTTGGGTTCTTTCCAATACTAAGTGCTTTGTCTATAATGCTTTTTATTCTTATTTATAATATTATTATTTTAAATTTATTATCAAGAGTTTGCAAATGCTATGCAGTTGCATGTGAAGTTATACATAAGTATACATTATAGTAATTCTAGTATGTAATGTAAAAATTAAAAGCCATCACACCCTGGGGCAAATAATACCTTGTATGTTAATAAAAAAATAAAAAAAATAAAAGTCATTATGTATTTTTAGAATTCTAAGTATAGAATATTTAAACATACTAATTTATAAAATCTGAATGGTATACTTACATTCTAGAATGATTTTTCTGTTTAAAATGTGGCTTTAAAAGGCATTATAATACTTTTCTAGTGAAATCAAAATAGTTTAATATATGAAGACATATTAATACATAAGTGCTGAAAATTGCAGTGGAATAAATGAGTTTGAATTCATTGTCATCTGTCAACCAAATTCTTCACAACTAACCTAATATAAAAAGACCACAAAATGTAATATTCTTTAACTCTGTATTTCAGCTTTAGCAACCTACGTGGGGAGAAATATCTAATATTAGCTTTTCTATTTACTGTGTATTTGGTTGCTGTTTTTTTAAAACTAAGAATTGTACCTGCATTTTTTTTGCCTCAATTGAAATACTATGAAATGTTTTCATACCCTCCCATTTAAAAGTATTTTCTTATTGAGTAATTGCAGTATAATGGCCTGCAATTGCATTAAGCATTTGAAATGAATAGGAAAGAATTGAGTGAAAGCAAAATGAATCCATTTAGTCTCTGTGAAATAGAGACAGGTCAATAGACAGAAGCCCTAACTGAAATGTTGTATTTATGTAACTATACAACATGTTTATTCCTAAACTTCTTAGGTAAGGCCAAAACTTTATATAGCCTAAAAGATTATCTCCAGATTTCAAGGGGAGATTAATGTTTGTGTCCAGGTAGTCCCCTAGAGGGAAGTTACAGTATCCCAGTCCTGTATGACTCTGCAGGTATAATAGTCTGGAGGGAGAGGAGAATAAAGTCATGGAGATACTTGTGAATACAGAAATCGACTCTTGTCATTGGAGATCAATCCATACAACCCTTGATCAGATATAATCTAGTTATAGTATGTAATTCACCTAGGGGAGAGGGAATGAGAGAGCCTAGGGGAAATTGTACTCATGCCTTAGGGGAAGGACAAGAAAGAAATGTTTTTGAATTCTATGGGTTTTTTTTGTTAAAATGATAAAAACAATACTACCTTGTAATGCTGTAATGTTTAAAATATATTAAATACCTTATCTCCAATTCAGCATAGATGAAGTTTCTTCATTTAATTCTTCATGCCCTCAAGCCCAACATTTTAATTTTTCATTAAACATTTTGGTCAGATTCTGGGCTTTACTGGGTTTTAGTACCACAGTTCCTCCTGGAGTTTTCTATATTTTAGTGTTTAGACAACCCTAGATTGTTGACCTAAAACAAATGTGTTTACCACTCCACATGCAAATACTAAGCAACCACTTTAAATATATGTTGTTTTCCCATCTCCAAATTGTTTGGTAACCTTGGTAATGGTAACCAGTTATGTAAGTATTTAGTACTGATATATTTGAGTAAATGAATATACTGACCACATCCAAGTTGTTTACCTTGTGAAAAAGTGATACAGAACTTCTTATATCTTATATTTTCTGGAGTCAGATAGATATTTTTATAAAAGGATATACTCATAACTTTTCTTTTTTGATCTGTAACATTAGAAATGTGACATTTGTCACTAGCTTGTATTTTCATTTTTAGTCTTTTGCACAGAAAATACAAGATTGAATATGCCCAGACATTTAGGGTTTTTCCATATAACGATGTGCACTTTTGGGTGATTTTTAAATTTCTTTAGACCTTTACCAAAGCTCTCATTTTTCTTTTCTTTTTTTTTTTTCATTTTTATTTTCAAATGTTAGTGGATGATTTTTAATTCAAGAAACATTCATTGGTGGACACAGTATGGCGTGTCCTGCAGGAATAAAATTTTGAATAAGATATAGTCTTCATCCTTATAAAGATTGGATATAAAGATAAATGTATTTTGATCTTTTTGTTTTTTTTTTAAAAGATTTTATTTATTTATTTGTTTGTATGTTTGTTTGTTTGTTAGAGAGCATGCACACAAGTGGGGAGAGGGGCTTTGGGAGAGGGAGAAACAGACTCCCCACTGAGCTGGGAGCCCAATGTCATGGGGCTAGGTCCTAGGACCCTGGGATCATAACCTGAGTAGAAGACAGACACTTGAGTGACTGGGCCACCCAACTGAACCTCTTTTGACCTTTTTAATTTTGCAAGACATTATTCAAACATCAAGTATTAAAATGATGTTTTTGTAAATTTGTGAAATTTAGTGAAAACTCTCAAACCATTTATAAGTTGTAGGCAGTTAAAAACATAGGCTCTTCTTACTCTGACATAGTCATATGGCATTTTCTCTCATCCAGATGGTAATATTAAAGTTATTTTTAGTATAAATTACCATACTTTTATTTTTCGCATGCTCCTTGCTTAGTTGGGCTTCAACTCTACCAAAATATTCAACAGAATACACAGGATTAGTGTTTTTCTTAGCTCTTCCAAATTCTTTAGTTATTACATGCATAGTAATAACCACCTTGAAGCAGCTCATTCACTGGAGCCAGCTGCTAGGGTCATGTCCTAAATACAGCTTAGACAGCAGGCTCCAATCTGATGAAACCTGACCGGAAATCGTGGAGCAAACAGAAACCCAGCAGTTGTTCATATTTAAGATTCAGCAGCCACACAAAGCTGAAAGCACCTCTTCTGCTTTGACATTATCTATAGGTCCAATCCACAATATGCTGATTCTATCGTAATACAGAAAATTGGTTAATTCCCTCTGGAAATTAGCAATAAAAAAAGTCTCTCCTTGAATTGCTCTTGCTTCTTCTTTTGATTGGCTGATGCTATCTTTCTTTTACCTGAGGATAAAAGGAACATTTTTTTTAAAGTGTGTCCATTTATAAAACATCTGCACAGTTTCTGTATGTTTTCAAGGCACAGCATGAGAACTGACATGTGTAAGTGAAGTAAGGTAGGTATTCTCAAAATCTAACTAAAATAGTCTCAAAGAATTCATGACTTCATGAAGATTTTTGATTAATTCTTGTAAACATAGCTCTTATGATATGCAGGGTTTGGCATTTGACTTAGAGATGTGTTTGAGTATAGGGTGCAGACTTTTGAATGCTCTGAATAATTACCCCCTGCTTCTTGGGTGCATTGATGTACCATCCGTCTCTACTGAAATACAAGAGATATGGGCACTCACACACAAGATATAGTATCCTGATTATGTTACATGTAGTTAAAATATGACATAATATAGGCAACCACTGGCATGAGAACTCATTAAGAAAAAACAGAGAGATCTTTCTATCATCATAATTCTGAAGGTGACAATTTTGAGATTGTTCGGTTGCACTGATCGGTTGTTCAGTGTAGCCTATGTTGGCTACTTCCTCTGGCTTTTGCAAATGGGCTCAGATGGTATCATTAAATGTGCCACAATATATGTAATTACTGTAACCTTTAAAATTGGGATTAAATCAGTCTTATGATGTAAGTGCACTGATGAATCTCCCTATTTAAAGGAACAATGAAAGAGCTACTTTCCATATAGAATCATTTAGAAATATGATTAATCCTCCTTTTTTTTCTGTTTTAAGCCTAATGCATATACTTTTCTTATTAATGTATTTGGTTAATGTTATTCCGTTTGTCTTTCATACCAGATATAAAGTTTTCTTGTCTTCTTCCCTTTCCCCAGAGTCAGAATCGCTACATCTTAAGCTACCTTGCTCACAATGCCCAACACTTCACCACCAGCGAATTTAGATGTGGGTTTAACGAGTGCTTTTGATTAAGATAATGATACTTATTTAGTTACTATTTACAGACAATTTAGCAACAGTGTTCACTTTTCAATTCTCTAGCATACCTTGTGGGTTGTATGCAAATTTCAAAGAGACAAGTGCAAATTTTTAAAAACTATTTTGATCTTAACCTTTATGACTTGACTGCCCTATTCGCTGATTCTGCAGCGTTTCCCAGTCTTGGATGTCACCTAAAGTTTATATTAGATGAGTTTACACAGTTTTGAACTCTATTTCCTTCTTCCTGAGCAATTCCTTCTTCCTTTAATCCCACTGGTTTTGAATTAGAAACTTATGACCATAGGGTAGAGAAAGAGAAGTTTCTTTTCAGTGGCTTAAACATAAATTTTGTCTATTGTCACCATTTCAAGTAGTCAGGCTTAGTACATTAATGTTCATGGAGGTTAGTTTTACTTTTTTTCCTATTAAGTAATGAGTTTCTAGTGAACTCGTTTCAGTGATTTGGTAGCTCTTTTTTTTTTTTTTTAAGATTTTATTTATTTATTTGAGAGAGAGAGAAAGAGATCACAAGTAGGCAGAGAGGCAAGCAGAGAAAGAGGAGGAAGCAAGCTCCCTGCTGAGCTTGATGCAAGGCTTGATCCTAGATCATGACCTGAGCCGAAGGCAGAGGCTTAACCCACTGAGCCACCCAGGCGCCTCGACTTGGTAGCTCTTTAACTATCTGCCTCTACTAATCAAATTTATGCATATCACTCTCTTATAATAATGAAAATGCAAAGTCTAGAATGAGCTATTGTTAGTCCAATAGATCATAATTCAGGTATGAGAGAAATAAATCGTCAAAGTAAAATCCTACGACTACTACTACTACCACTACTATATATCACAACAGTATTCATGGTTATCTGTCAAATATTTACTCTGAACCTTATACACATGATTCCAGTTAAGGCAATCCTTTTATTTACTTATGAGGTAGATATTTTCTGTCCTCATTTTAATAGATAAGAAAAGAGAGGTTTAAAAGTTTGAGTAATTTGGCAAATTAGAGCTATTAAATGACAGCCCCAGCATTTAAGTCCAGGTCTGTAGAAATCCAAATGTAATTCTCCTAGCCTCTACATTTTACCCTGTATTTGAACACGGGGCAAAAATTTGAACAGAAAAAAGTTTCACATATCTGGTAGCTAAGCTTTAAAATGCAGTTTTAGAGAGCCCTTATTATCTAATGCCATTCTTTCTGACCGGCTATTGCTTGAGGGTGACTAGAGGCAACTGTGAAATTTGGGAAGTAAAAAAATTCTATCCACACATTTCTTAAACTCAACCCAGTGAGAACTTATTGTCAGAAACAGTAATGTCTGGCTAGACAATCTGAATTCTTCAAGTAACTGATGAAGATTTGGGATTGTAGAGATAGGAGTTTGAGAAAGAACACAGAAAACTTCCAGTCTGTTAGAATTGAAGCTTACCTTAAGCAATGTGTCCTTTGCTCTAATAATAAATACAAAATTAATATGGATTCCTAATTAAGGTTAAAAAACAAAAATTATGTGTAATAGCGTAGCATATAATTACAATTATTTCAATTTCATAGCATCATACCTAGATTTTAGTCAATACTTTTCCATAAAAATCTCATACACATGTCCTAAATAACATGAGGACCAACTTCTGATCTTACTGAAATGTATTATTCACAAGCAAAGTATGGATAACTTAAAATCTGTGGTTTCTATACTAAATAGTTAAGGGAATTTCACTCTTCACAGATAATGTCCCAAACTTTCCCCTAACATGTAAAAAATTATTTTCAGAAAAAAAATATTGTAAGCAAATTTTAAATTTTCATTTCATTCATGAAGTTCTATATCTATCTGGTGCTGCTCTATTTTTTCCCAATGGATATAAGTCTTCCTTTTATTTTATCCACCATCAGCATTTTTTACCATTATCCTGATGTGAATTTTGTCAAAAAGATACAACTCTTAAATGGACTTACCTAAAGTTAAGATAAAATAAGGTAAGACAAATAAAAATAATACAATATGGATCATTTAAAAAAACAAACTTCCTGAATAAATATGGTCAATGAGCAAAATTTGTAAAATATATAAAAATAAAAATTGTTAGTTTAAGATCCACCCAAAATCCTTTCAAAAAAAGATAAAATTGACATTATTGGCCAAAATGTGTTGGACCTGGATTCAGATCCAGGCTGTCTCCAGACTATTAGCGGGCTACCACTGTTAATTTTCTGTATGATATGAAGTCTCTCAATCACTCTTAAGATTCATTTGTTTTTACATTCTTGATTGATAATTTCATATTGGTTTTGCTCATATATGCAAATACTTTGCTTAGAAGAACCAAGCTACCATTTTGTTCCACTTCTTTAATAGAGATTTTTAATGAAATGTTTATACTGAAGATATTAATACTTGTATAAATGTTTATTGGGAAAAATGTATATTTTCTTGTTTTTAAATTTTGTTTAGGAAGTTTTGTAATAGGAAGACATTTAAATTTTATGATCATGTGTATGAATAATTTCCTTCACAATGTTTTCATTGCTTTAAAAATGAAATGAAACTCCTCATCCCAATGAATACATGCATATAATCATCATAGTTTTCTCCTTATTTTGATTTTTTCCTTTTTTTTTAAAGATTTTATTTATTTATTTGACAGAGAGATACACAGAGAGAGAGGGAACACAAGCAGAGGGAGTGGGAGAGGGAGAAGCAGGCTTCTTGCTGAGCAGGGAGCCAGATGTAGGGCTCGATCCCAGGACCCTGGGATCATGACGTGAGCCAAAGGCAGCCGCTCAATGACTGAACCACTCAGGCACCCCTGATTTTTTTCTATTACATCTTTTATTTCATTATTTTATTTGTAATATTGTGTAGTATATAATTTAAGCTGAGGATCCAAAATTTACTTTTTGTTCAAATAGAAATTAATTTAATATCATCTGTGATATCCTGTTCCTCTTAAGTTGGATTTTAATAATATGAGAATCTGTTAAAGAAAACTTTATAATACTTCAGTCATTTGTCTTAGTCCTGTGTTTTTCTTTTTTGCTTATTATAGCTTATTGATGTTTTAATATCTCATAAGCAAAATGATTTCTTTAGTCTAACTTTTAAATTTTTCATAGCCTTTTTTTTTTTTTTTTTTTTGGAAAAAAATATACAGTCCTCTATCAAAGGGAAACACTATCCCTTGACAGTTTAGGTCGTCTGGGAAAAGGCACCAAGATGGAATCAAGTGCACACAATACTTATTTGGGAACATGTTTGTGAATGAGAGAGAGAGGGAGCAGCTGTAGGTAGAGAGTCTTCAGACTGCAGTGCAGGTCCAGCACTGGTGAAAGGAGAGAGAAATGCAGGAAGGATTCGGGAAGAAGAATTGCAGGTTACAGTGCAGCTCTGACCAAGTTCTGGTCAGACCAATAGGGAGATTCAGAGCAAAGCTTTTCCACGACAGGAGGTCTACACCGACCTGGAATGGCCTGGTTCCAGTACCCTAGCTGTGCTCAGCCGTGACCTAGAAGCAGCCTAGGTAATGAGGGACTTCAAAGTAAATACGGTGTTATGAAGGGACAGTGGCTGGAAGGTAGAAGATAACTACACTCTTCATAGCAGTTTCTCTCTTGAAGAAAGACCTGAGTGGTGTATTCCAGTGGCTGCAACATCACCCTTTTGAAATTCCTTCGACTTGCCACCATTGTCCATAACAAATGGCTGTACTTGCACCCATATTTTTCTCTTTCTTTAGACTGATACTTAAAAGGATGTTGTTTTTACTGTGGAATGGCAATTATTCCACTTGTGTTCTGTGGAAGCCTTGTGTATACCACCATGGATGGGCTCTTTAAGATCTTACTTTCCTTTTATTTCCTCCAGATCTTTAATTTTTCTCCTTCTACCTACTCTTTCTGACAAGTACATAAATACTCCAAGGATTAATAATGACAGCAAAATAAAAACAAAACATCATCTCCTTTCAAAACCCCACTCTAACTGCACATTGTTGATTCTTTTCTTTTACCTGTGACTTATCTCCAGATTTCTTGCAAGAGTTACATTCATCCATTCTACTTTCTCTACTTTATATTATTCTTTATCTCACTGTACTATTTCTGCCCTTGCTAATCCCTTAAAGTTTTTCTTCCAAAATCACTTACAACATTGAATTGCATTACCATTTTTCCTCTCTTTACGTTTTTTGACTTGTCCAGTTTGTTCTTTCTAAATATCTATTGAATATATTCAAGATAAATATATACATATTTCTCTACTTGTTTATATGTGTGTTTGTCAATCCACACACACACACACACACACACACACACATCCCTTCATCCTCATTGCTATTTCCAAATTATTTTTACCTTCTAGGTGGATTATTGCAAAAGCCACTAACAGGATCATCTTGAATTGGTATTAAAGTTGTTGAAAGACGTAATGGAAACAATATTTGAATAAACAAAAATGAGAGAGATAAATACATAGTAAAATGTTTTCAGTGAAATTGTGGAGTTGAGAAACAGGATTGCTTCAGAGAAGGAAGAAATTATCTAACATAAGAGAATGATGCAGACTTGGTATCATGAAGATTATAGAGTTCTGATTTGACAGTTTTTATTTTATTTGGAGTCACTATTTTGGGACTGTTGATATGTTTCAAATTGCTACTGTGCAATGGATAAGAGTGAGATTGTTCATGGGAGTTGATAACTTAAAGTATGTTTGCTCTTCATTGTTTACATGTGACTTTTCTAAGAAAATTGGGCTTCTTGGCACAGATGAGAAGAAATCAAATGGTTGTCTTTTGAGTTTATTTTTTTAACGTCTTCTTGGGGCATTTATATTTCTAGCCTTCTAATACTGGAATACATGGTTTATCAATGGATTATATCAAAATCCTCTAACCAGTCCTCCTTTTCTATTCATCTACTATTTTTTTTCTATTCATCTTCTGATGCATAAACGTAGCAGACACAGATTGTATAGAGTCTTATAAACCATACTACTATTCTGCTTAAAATTTTCAAATGCTTTTGTTTCACTTATTAATGATCAGACTCTTTAACAAGATTCACAAGACCCCGCAAAAACTGGTATCTGATTACTTTTCAACAACACATTCCAACTTCTCTCTTAGATCAATTAAGCAATATGTTCCTTCTTTCTCTTCTTTTCCAAAGTCTTTGTATATGTAGTTCTTTATCAGCCCTTTCAAATATCATCTACTCAGGAGGGCCATCCCAGACTATCTTGTTCTACCCATTCTTTATGACTTTGTCCTATTTATTATTTTACAAAATTTATCATAAATAATTATAACTCATGTTTTTAATTATCTACCTACTTACTATAATGCAAATTTCAAAAGAACAAGATTTTGTTCACCAATTTCTGAAATCTAAACTTGAAAATGTTGAATGAATTGTGACAATATTGTCAGGATCTCAAGTGCATCTCTTTAAATAAAAAAAGATTATCTACAGACATTTTTATGTCACAAACTTTATATTTAATGTTTTAGTTAGTTGTTATAATAGTTTTCCAAGAAAGGTACTATTAGCTATAGTTTATAAATTAAGAAAATAACATTTAGAAAACTGTAATTTCTTTTTTGTCACATGGCTAGCCAGTCACAGAGAAAGGATATAATCCTAAATATAACCACAAATTTAGTGCTTTTTGAACCATACTGATTAAGCATCCAGTTATTGCATATCAAATTAACACTGTCTCTATTACTGGATGGCAAAGCAGAAAGGGGTGAGAAGACTTCTATTTGAGCCATTAATGACCATTAGCTACTATCCTTTATATTATAGTTAGCCCAATTTACCCAAAGGATGGAAAATACTAAAATTTAGTTTTTATTGTTTACCCAGTGACTTATAGCATCATAATTATAATGGCAATTCAGTGTAACTTATTTGGTTGGTCATACTCTCTGTAAGAAACTAGTGAGAGTCCTTCAACAAATAATTTTGTTTAATATAGAATGCTTTTCATTTTGTTTTTTTTTTTATAGTATTCTAAAGCAAGTTTGTTCACAAACACACACACAGACACACACACAAACATACAAACACCATCCCTAATACCTTCCTGAAATGTGGTATTTTGTTTTAATTTCTAAAAAAAGTAGAGCTTTGTAGTTCTTAAATGTACAAAAATATAAATAATGGGTTTTTTTTTTACTATAATTTTGCTCCTGTGACATGCACATTATTCTATAACCTTTGTGTTATGTTTATAGTTAGCATTATACACAGTCATTAAGATTGCTTGTTAACTAAAGATTGCAGCTAAATTATAAGTCACTTTAAGTGGGTGCTTTTTATACACAGTAATGAAAGGCTTGTGAAGACAATTCAGGGATATGCATTCTGTATAAACACTTAGTGTTGGTAAAAACTTCCATCATAATATAATGGTCTGCTGAAGTGTAAATCTACAATTAAAATGACATTATTGGTCAATGGGGACAAATAGTTATAGCTTTAACTCTAGTTTATTTGGTTTATAAACTGCATAAATGCAATTTATGTCATTTAAAAATTTTTCTTTGATTTGGATCTCTATCTCTAATTAGGTGTGAAGATAACCAGTTAACCAAAATACCCTAATTTCTAAAATCTAAATTTCTTGATATCAGAGTAGGATTTATCCCATAAGAAATAGTTTCACCTTGGAAAAACTTGCATTATTCTTCTTTTGTAAATCTCATTCACACACATACAAACCAAATATCCTAGGTAAAATTATAAAGTAGATAAAGTGTGTTGTTAAAAACAAAAGAAATAATATGGATATTATATATTATATATATATAATATGTATATAATGTATATGTGTGTGTGTGTGTGTATTATATTGCTTAAATTCCAAATTTCCAAGAGATAGAATCGAGATGTTCCAGTTCAGGTGATTTTTCCACCTGTATTCAGACCTTCCTCCAAGGAAGTAGAAATATAGAAAAAACCACATCGATACAAGGAACCAAACCTGTGGGTGGGGGGCTCTCAGTAAAGAAGTCTAGACTGACTCTCAAATTGGTGCCCACTCCAATTTACTGCTATATGCAGTTACATATTAGCTAGCAAGTTTTGATTTCTGAGATAATTTGACTCCCATCTTCTCCTGCTCTACATGCAATTTTAGAGAACAAAAGTGATATTCTGGGAACTAGTCAAATTTTATAATTTTACTGTATGTGAATTAGTCCATAAAAACAGGTATTCCCACCCCGAATATACCTTTATTTTATATGCTGCTCATTTATTATTCTTTTATTTTGTTACTAATATTTTCAAGAACCATAATGCTCTACCTCTCACATTTATTTATTTATATTTTAAGATTTATGTATTTATTTGAGAGAGCATGCACACATGCATGCTCAGTGGGGAGGGGCAGAGGGAGAGAAAAAGAATCTCAAGTTAACACTGAGCTGAGGGCAAAGCCAGTCAGTCACAGGGGTGGATCCCCTCATTCTGAGATCACCCCTGAGTGAGCCAAAATCAAGAGTTTGTGGCTCAACCAACTGTACCATCCAGGCTACCCTACCTCTCACATTTAAATACACAATTTACATATAATTACTTTTGTGTGTGTGTGTGTGTGTGTGTGTGTGTGTAGTATGAGTCACATATCAATTAATATATATTCCAAAAAAAAATATATATATATATTCCATATTGTGAAACTTTTCCTACTGCTTTGAAATGCCATTTTTGACAAATTAAATGTTGTGTTCCATTAATTTACATAGGTTGTCCTTGCACCAATTGAACATATTCTTAATTACAAAAGCTTTAAAATAAATCTCAATATTCCAATTTTAACCACTATACTACAAACCACTGCTTTTAAAAACTACTTTGAAGATACATTTGTCCAAGATTTGATTGGTAGGATCACCTTGTTGCTAGTTTCAGAGTCTTTTGAACATTTTTATTCATTCTTTTGACAAGATGATGTTTCAGGATCATCTCATTTTTTCCCTTTCCTAGTTTTAAAATTAGTCAATTCTCCAAGGAATTCTAGTCCCTCTTGGTGAAGAATTGTTTTTAAACACCAAGATCTAGGTGCTAGATATGTTCATAATGTTGGTCACAACATGAAGACTAGACCCTGCAACTTGCGAACTCTGAACTCTAATTACTTTCCTTTTTGGACTGAAACTAATGAAAGTTTTACTGAGCTTAACCACTCAGCCACTACTTTTTCTCAGTTTCAGGCTTTCAGTTCTTATTTATGAATGAGTCAACAACAGGCTTCTCCAAGTACCATTTAAAATGAAAAGAGATGCAATAGTTACTGTTATTTGACTTTTACTGTACTTTGGAAAGAACAAGAATGCTCCCTCTCTAGGATTATGTGTGTGTGTGTGTGTGCATGTGCATGTGCTTGTGTGTGTGTGTGCGTGTAGACTAATTAGTAGTAGAAGTTTATGGATAATAAGAGATGGGAGGTGGAGAGGGATTCACTTGTAAATCTTTGGTCTGTGTATTTGATAATGTCAGGAATTCCCTTACCAGAACACAAACTATTAATGCTTCAGTTAAAGTTAAATGACTCAAAAAGACCTAATTTCAAATGTTTGTTTTGCTGATGATCAGTTGTATCTCCTTGGCGACTACTTTCTTATGAGAGTGGTAATAATACCAACTTCCCAGAACGACATTTACATGTTATATTAAAATATTTTTTTTATTATTTCCAAGTTGACTTAATTTCATTCGAAGTCATTGATTAGAAAGAGGAAGGGAATACTCCAAGAGTGTTTGTAACTGCAGTTAGATTTAACTTGTGAAAAAAATTGCATGGGAGGAAAATTTAAAATGCTCTGAAAATTAATTCCCTTACTTGAATATTTTTTCCAAGGGTCAGCTTGGATTCTTTGTGTTTTATATGCATACTAATAAGGTACTCTGAAGGAGTCTTTAGGCAAGATGGCGGAGGTAGAGGAGGCACGGAGAGCACTGGGTCCCAGAAGTCCAGCTAAAGAGGCAGAAAGCCACTCTAAAAGCCAGCAAACACAATAGGAGAGAGAAGAGAATAAGAACAGCAATTCTAGGAGCAGAAAATTGACCACTTTCAGAAAGGTAGGACGTGTGGAAAAAGTGAATTTAAAGCGACGGGAAGAGAGACCCCGGGGGGAGGGGCCGGCTCCTGGCAGTTGCAGAGCCACAGAGCACAAAATCCGGAACTTCTAGTCCGCTCCGCTGAGGGACATCGCTCCGGAGGGTAACCGGGAGTTCAGCCCTCATGGGAACAGTGTGGTTTCAGGACCCGTGTGGTCACCGAGGGACCAGGGAAGCCCAAGTGTGGCAGAGCTCCCAGGTATTGGGGCAGAGAAGCCTGAGGCAGAGAAGGAGCTGCTCAACGCTGCATAGGCCAACCTTGGACTCTAGGAACTGAGACATATAGTTCATATAGGGCTGCTGTACTTCAAGCGGGGACCCCATGGGAGGCAGCTCCGGAGAGACCCACGCCTTCCTCCTCCGGGAGGAGCACTGCAGGAGCATGCAGCAGGAATCTGCTGGTTTGGGGACTCCAGACGGGCCACACGCCACAGATAGAGGCGCTACACCACAGGCTAGCTGAGCACAGAGCGCGGGCCTCAGACAAGGGAGACGGGAGTGATAATGGCTTTCCTCTGACGGCATGTGGAGGATCGTGGCACCCAGCACTCAACTCCTCTGGACTGGAGACTGGGAGGCCGCCATTTTCATTCCCAGCCTCCAGGGCGGTACAGAAAGTGCTTAGGGAACAAAGACTCCAAGAGCGAACCTGAGCAAAGTGCTTGGCCCATCCCCTGGCAAGGGCAGTGCAATCCTGCCTCAGGCAAAGACATTTGAGAACCACGGCAATGGGCCCCTCCCCCAGAAGATCAGCAAGAATATCCAGCCAAGACCTAGTTAATCAATCAGTGAAAACTGCTGAACTCCAGAGAATCTTTCTCTCTCACCCATCTACTCTTACC
>JAQQSY010000489.1:0-15584 GCA_028646535.1 Procyon lotor | reverse complement strand
GAGACACCCTGATCTAGAATATGATCTCAGATCAAGTACTACAATCTTCCAGTTCTCCCAGGAAGCAAATTAACACAAACCTCTTCAAAAATACTGCCATGGTGGTTAAAGAATATCACTTCTGGTGAAAAATACTTTTTACATTTATACAGAGATATCCTAATAGCTCATTTCATGGGGATAAATTAACACATTCTAAAAACTAGACTTCTCATTGAATAGACATTGCTATGCCTCACAGCACACCTCTGCTGGAATGGACAATGTATGGAAATAGCCTCATACTATTTCCAAGAAGCTATTACAACAGCATTTACCGCAACAGGGATCTACCTGCATTCTAAGGATTCCTTCTACTTAGAGCAATCCATGGTATATTGATTTCTGTTTTCAGGTCAGGGCTTTTCAACCTTGCCACTTTGACATTTGGGCCTGATAATTCTTGGTTGGAGAAGGTGGCCATCCTGCGTGCTGTACGATGTTTATCAGGATCTTTGACCTTGAGACACTAGATTGGCATCTTCCCCAGTCCAACAAACATCTCCAGATATTGCCAAATGTATTAGGTTTGCTGGGCAGGGATATTTTTAATAATCAAATCAAGTTCTTTTATGTTGATATTCTTAAAACAGGATTCCCCCTATAATCCTACTGTGGAAATAAGACTCAATACAACACTGCTCTAATTCTTAATGAATACAAATGAAAACACATAAACATTAATTACGTTACCCAAGCACTACAATAATCTGGCTTACATAACACAGTGATATCCTTACAGACCAACCTAGTCATTAAACTATTTTGTTTATATTTAACTTTTTAGAGATGCCACTTATTCTGTAGCATGACAAAAATCATAATAAAAAGCTGTAGGGAGCATCTATTCAACATTTATTGTGTATTTCATACGTATTATTCAAATAGCACCACACACACAAAATTTTAAAAATCCCTTTCAATAATACAATAACTCCATATGATAGGTGCCACTACTTTTCCCACTTAAATATGAAGCAATTAGGGGCGCCTGTGTGGCTCAGTCGTTAAGCATCTGCCTTCGGCTCAGGTCATGATCCCAGGGTCCTGGGATCGAGCCCCGCATCCCGCTCCCTGCTCAGTGGGGAGTCTGCTTCTCCCTGTCCCACTCCCTCTGCTTGTGTTCCCTCTCTATCTCTGTCAAATAAATAGATTAAATCTTTTAATAAATAAATAAATAAGTAACTTGCCCAACATTGCACAGAGCTGTCTGTGTAATCTGACAGAGCTGCACATCCAAGCAGCCTAACTCAGAATCCATATTCTTACCTATTATGCTATACTGCCTCTCATATACTAGCATGTCATATTCATAATTATAAACAATATAACAAGCGTATCACAAGGAAATTTTACTTAATTAATTAAATGGCATTTCCTTTGCATCCTAAGTGACAAAACTATTGTAGAAATATATGCCTCAGGACAGCTGTCAGGTATTTTGTTACAGTTATAGTCATTGTGCTATACTAATGTAACAGCGTCTGTAGCCTGACTGCCTGGTTTCCAGTCCTGGTTCCACCACTGTGATAATTGTTCGGGCTGGTCACAAACACTCCAATTCTTTTCTCCCTCTGGGCACAGGGCAGCACTACACTTCCTTACCTCCTTTAAATGGAGTCATGGCCAAGTGAGTTGGTTTGGACAATGAAATGTGAGCAGAAGAAAAATATGTCAGTTCAGGTAACTTTAAGAGCCAGAGCTTGACTCCCTGTTCCTTTCCTAAAAGTATGATTTTAGACAGAGCCTTTGTCAGCCTGGGTCTCCAAGTAACTACAATGAGGAGAAGCCCCTGGGACCCCACGCTGGGGGGGGTCATGAGTGAAAAATAAGTCTCTGATGTGTTGAGCCTCTCAAACTTGAGGGTTGTCTATTACTGCACCAAAGCTTAATCTAATGTGTTTTTTTGGATTATTTATTTGAGAAACAGAGTGAGCAAATGCAGGAAGCAAAGTGGGGAGGCACAGAGACTCCCTCCTGAGCACGAAGCACGATGCAGAGCTCCATCCCAGGACCCCCAGATCATGACCTGAGCCGAAACCAAGAGTCAGACGCTTGCTTAACCAACTGAGCCACCCAGGCGCCCCAAAGCTTAACCTATTCTAAATAATACAGGTACTTTTAGATGTGTGATATTAAAGTTACGTAACCTCTCTGTGTCTATCACCTCATCGGTAAGACAGATATAATAGTATCAACTACCTTATAGCGTGGTTGTAGGAATTAAAAAAGGGCCCAGAACATTGCCTGGCCTATAGTAGGTACCCACTATTTACCCGAGATACCTTCATGCAACCTAACTTATATTGTCACTATGGTCACAGGTCTTTACAATATGAGGAATGTATATGCAAATATAAATACTGTTTCTTATTATTCCAATAATAAAATGCTAAACATACAGACCCAAAAGCTAACAAAAACCTGACTGACAGGCATAAAAACTGAATAATAAAGTCCATGAACTGCTTGGTACAAAATGACGAAAAAAGAAAAATTAGGAAAATAGAGGAGATGATTCTATTTAACCAGCCTAAATTTTGCTTCTGCCCCATCCTCTGCCAGAATACACATATAAATAAACACAAACACACAGACACACACACACACACACACACACACACACACACACACCCGTGTGAATGAACAGATTTAATGTGCCAGCCAACTAGAAAGAGATTCATTAGAAGGAGCCAAAAATGTGATGCCAACTGGCTGTGTGACATGCACAGTAATGTCTACTAATGAACCAGCACCTGACGTCAAGTAGCTAGGGACAGAATAAGCAGATACAAAAGAACTGATGTGATGTGGAAAACCAACCTGGAACGTTCCTAGACATACAGTACAGGTGATCTGATTAGGAAGAACATCATGCTTAGAATCACGAAACATTTTAAAGAGCATAATCATTCAAAGACAACTTTCACCAGGTACTTTTTTATTTACTCAGGAAATAATTAAGACTGATTTCAAGAGGGGAAATGGCTGTACCTGCCCATAAGACGGCTGCCCATGTCAACAACTAGCATGCTGTAACTACATGTTTCTGATGTATTTATTAGACGTGATTTTGGTGAAGGAAATAGAGGAAGACTTTCTTAAAGGTAGAGAAGAACCGCATTTACATACTGAAAAAAACACCCCACTCTACCAAAAAAAAAAAATCTAGTCAGGGGACTGCTATAATAAAATGTGTATGTGGAGTTTTACATATTTTTTAATGCAAACATGAATTAGAAAGCCCTGAATGTGGCTAATGGAAGGGAATGATACATCCAGCTAAGTCACAGAGTGATAAAATCCAGGAAGCTTGGCTGTGGCGAATTATAGAGCTTTTAAAAAATTAAGGAATAGTGGGGCACCTGGGTAGTTCAGTCGGTTTAGTGTCTGACTCTTGATTTCGGCTCAGGTCATGATCTCAGGGTGGTGAGATGAAGCCTTGCGTTGGGCTCCAGGCTGCACATGGAGCCTGCTTTAAGATTCTCTCTCTCTCCTTCTTGCTTTGCCCCACCCTTCTCTCTCCTTTTCTAAGAAAAAAATAGTAATAATTTTAAAAAATGAAATAATAAAATAAATTAAGGAAGAATGCCCTGAGACCAGAAAAGATCAGCAAGAGGAAACAAAATAGTGAAGGCCAGATGGATATATATATATATTACTGATAAGGAATTAGTAATAAGACTGTAGAGAGAAAATAGTCTACAGCGTTAATCAGAAAGAAAGTGGTTATGGACCCCTAGGAGAGTCTGAGGAAAGTGTATGGACCCTCTTCCCAGAAAAAAAAAAAAAAAATTCATGTACACACAGAATTCTTATCACAAAGTCAGAAGAAAGAAAAGAGAAAAATGCCAAAGGTTTCTGGATAATCTAGACTCATGTCAAAGGTCAAGGAGAAGAAATGCAGAGGTAGTAGCAACTTCCTCTTCTGGAAACTAGAAGATGCAAAACTAAAACAGCAGTCTGACAAGAGACTGAAGATAGGGGCAGGAAGATAAGCCAACAGGACAACAGAACCTCTATAAGCACTTGGCCATCATTCCAGGGTGCCTCTAGTTAAATGCTCAGACATTGTAATTTTTTCAACAAAGTGAATAGTAAGAAATGACAATACTGAGGCTGGAATTAAAAAAAAAAAAAACGTTGAGGCTGGAGTGTTATTTCCACGCTTGTCCAGAATTAGGATAGCAGCCCAAATCCTGCCTCACAGCAGGGGGAAGAGAGCCCGAGGGGGGTCCTGGTGTGGAAGGCTGTGGGAAACTCTGGCCCCAGCCAAATGGTGCAGCCCATAATCAACCTTCACCACTAAGAAAAAGACAGACTATTAGGCTGCCATAGATTCTCTGCTGCCTCCCCATTTCACCAACACCATGAATCTCTGGGACACTTGGGTTCCTAACACACAGTACATTCCTACAGCTCTGTCCTTTAGCCACCTGTGAGGTAGAAAAAGCTGAGAATGATGGACTGTCATCTGTCAGGGTGAAATGACTCAAGATCAGATCTGATAGCATGAAGGTGGAGAATCAGCCCTGTGCTCCTTTCCCAAGAAATAAGTCATTGCCTCCTTTATTCTGGCACCACTCAGCCAACAATGCTGCCAGAGTTTATACTTCGCATCATCTGACTGCTAAATAAAACTTCATACAGGCTCATTAGTTTAGGAACTATTCACTACCACTCTGAAAACATTTTGGCTGTGGTAATAGAGTGCTGTAAAGAACTCATTTTTTTTTAAGAACTCATTTTTTTTTTATACTATCTTCTTTCTGTTCCCTCCTGCATCACATTTACTTCTGTCCACCAGCATTTACAGCTCCTCCATTCCTTTTAGATTTTTAGGCTATTTAACTATTTCAGGCATAAATATTGACAGGTAAATAATTTCCAGCCTTACTCTTTCTTTCCTTTCCTCCCTTGCCCTTTTCCAGTTTCAAGATACTCTATGGGTCTTGCATGCACTCTTACAAAAGATAGCTTAACTGCTCAGCACTGGCCTTGGTCAATTCTTATACCAGACTATGACAGATATATTTGCTCACTTAAGTGATACTTCACGGATCTTTCTTCTTATTTACCTCCTTCTTCCATGTGGATTTTGGCCTTTTCACAACCATATGTGGGTCGCTGTTTCAGCCAAGATTGCACCAATAAGAAAGGTTTTAAATCTACCCACTTTGTATAAAGGGAGTATTTTTGTTACCATCACATATCTCTGTTAAACCATGAAGGATATAATGCAGGCCAAGCGTGCAAGCAGCAGGCAGAAAAAAAGCTGATGTTCAAGAAGCCAAGCATAGAGGGGAATAAAGAGAGGTTAATGAAGTGAGCTCTGAGTCACAAGTGTTATTCAGAAAACAAAACAGACATCTGTAAGGATCAACCTTGGAACTAGTCACTGCTCCTCAAACAATGCATATATGTGTTTTTATTGAGTAACTGTTCAGAGACTTTCAAATAAATTAAAAGGCAGTCTAAGTTTTAAAACTTTTAACCATTCAAGCTTTAAACAACGTCCACCTCATTAGCAAACATTCCTATATGAATGAAATGAGTACATCATTTGAGAAAAGTACTCAGAATAACTGCCATTCTTTAACTGCAAATTATAACACAAAACCTATCAACGAAAAACTTTTTAAAAAATCATTAAGAGCTACAGTAAGATTTACAAAGCACAAACCCAAAGCAGACGTTGGAATATCCAAGAGTGGCATCCTAAGACAAGCAACTTTTCAAAGTCAATTAAAACTTCTCAAGGCGGGGCACTGGGTGACTCAGTCAGTGAAGCGGATGCCTTCGGCTCAGGTCATGATCTCATCAGAGTCCTGGGATGGAGCCCCACATCAGGCTCCCTGCTCAGCGGGGAGTCTGCTTCTCCCTCTGCCCCCCACCCCCCTAATCTCTCTCTGTGTCTCTCTCTGTGTGTCTCTCTCAAATGAATAAATGAAATCTTTATTTAAAAAAAATTCTCAAGGTGTTGTATCATAAGCCACTTAAAAAGCAGTTTAAGAAACTGTTCAACTTAGGATACTAACCTGCATTATTCACTACCCAACTCACTTGTACACCAGCCTTTCATTCAGTACAATGATCCATGCGCTTACAAGACCTAACTGAACTTCATCTAAGCATTCCTCTCATTGCAGGGAGGCCTTCTTGAAAGAAGTGAAGCCTTCTCTCTAAAGGTTTGCTACGGGTTAAAAAGTTGAAATCAATGCCACTGCTCAAATCTGTGAAACGGACCAAGTTTAAATATTCAAATTAACACAGGAAATATATGCTAAAAACTATTTAGAAGGGGCTTCAATAGATTTTCTACAACAAATTCACCCTTTAGCAAATAGGTAGTGAACCTCACACCCAATTCTATATAGAAATGTTAACCTGATAAGGGTGTTTTCAATTTGGTGTTTTAAATTTTCCACCACAGTAAAGGCCTTAGGCATAAAGGGTTGCAATGCATCTGAGCAAATGAGATGTGTTTTGGCACAGACTCATTGCCAAGAGGGGCACACCTGAGTTCCACCTGGGCAGAAGCTGAGAAAACCAGCACATCCTGGAGTAGGGTCCAAGTTCACCTGCATCTAAACAACTAAAAGAAGTAGGTGGCTCTCTTTCCAAAATTAAAAATCAAAGGCACAGGCTGAGATCCTGCTGAGATGTCATCTGGGCAACTTAACCAGCTAGTGTAGTTACTGAACACATATTGCACATCCAGGGATACAGGAGCTCATTCCTTCCTACATGGTCCTCTGACTCTTGACAAAGTCAATGTGGGCTTCTCTGCTTTTATGGCTGAAGTCCCTAAGTCTGCTAAGCAGGTAGTTAAACAGCAGAGAGCATAGCATCAAAAACTGTTTTTAAAAAAATATGAGATAAAGTTTCATGTGTCATTTGAGTTTCAGTCATTCATATTATTATGGAAACAAAGTACTGATATATTACTGATAAGGAATTAGTAATAATTAGTAATAATTTAATTTTATTAGTAATAAAATCTGAAGCGGTGCCTGGGTGGCTCAGTCGATTAAGCATCTGCCTTTGGCTCAGGTCATAATCCCAGGACCCTGGGATCAGGCTCCCTGCTCAGCTGTTAGTCTATTTCTCCTTCTCCCTCTTCCCCTCACCTCCAGCTCGTGCTCTCTCTCTCTAATAAATGAAAAAAATCTTTAAAAAAAAGAATAAAATCTGAACATGATCTAAATGAGCAATAAAACTTAAATGCCAAAAAAAGTTATAAATAGGATCCTTTGGTAGGAAAGGAAGGATTTGATTCTTAATCAAATATTTTTCTATTTCAATTAGAATACTTTTTTTTAACAGAAGAGTAAAAATTATAGTGCTAAATGATTCTGTCACTCTCCCCAAGGGAAAATATTCTGCCTAAAACCATTTCAATCATTAATCTGATATGTGATTTAATCACAAACATAAAACTGCTTTCCATGAAAATTCTTCTCCCACACAAGCACCTCACTTGTGCAGTGGCCCAAATTCTAGCATCTGTGTAATCTTTTTCTTTTTCTTTTTTTTAAAGATTTTACTTATTCGACAGAGAGAAACACAGCGAGAGAGGGAACACAAGCTGAGGGAATGGTAGCGGGAGAAGCAGGCTTCCCGCTGAGCAGGGAGCCAGATGTGGGGCTCGATCCCAGGACTCTGGGATCATGACCTAGGCCAAAGGCAGACGCTTAACGACTGAGCCACCCAGGCGCCCCTGTGTAATCTTTTTCTATTAAGCAATATTTTTAGGATGAAATATCACTTCTAAAATCATACTCAGAGGAAAGAGAGATTTGAAACATTAAATCTGTGCGGCTTAATAGCTAAGATTTGCATTTACATTTTGGAAGTGGTTTCCCTCAAACATTAAGTGTGCACAAGAACTTGTTCAAAATACAGATTCCTGTGTCCCAGCCCCAAGAAATCAAAATCAGTGGTTCTGGGTTGGGACTAGGAATCTGCATTTTAAATAAGCACCCTGGTGTTTCTGATGCAGGTGGTCTTGAAAAATAGCACTGCAGGGAAGAGAATTCATTTCCATTACAGCTGTCCAGTCTCCAAGCCCCTTCTCCCAACTCCGTGATTTTTTTTTCATTTGACACTTTTTAAACAATCCCTACTTGGATTAGTATTTTTCAAGGAAAATCTCTGAAATGTCATTTTCACTGCAACTACAGAATAATAATAATGCCAGAAGGCAAGGCATAGCAGAGTTGGTGTAGAGAAAGCTGAAAAGCTCACTTGCTCTAAGGAATCATTTAAAATTAGAACTGGATGGGATCTTGATCATTCTAGGCTAATGCCCTCATTTTAATCTTTAAACAATATTTTAAGCACTCCCCTGACTATTAATTTTGTTATCTATGTTCTCCAGTTTCCTCATTCATGCTACAAAGTGAGATGGTGCCTGAAATTTAAATCAGTCTCAACAGCTCCTGCACTGGGTTTTCAGTAAGTCTTGCTTTCATTTACTGCGTTTTCCTATTTGAACTTTTTAGAATCAGAATTCTTTATTTGATCTATTTATTTCATTATTTTCCATAACATGACTTAGAACTTCCTGGAAATTCCTACCCAACCACAAATGTAAATGGTTGCACTGACTACAGCAAACTTATATTTTTAAGTCACAAATTCAGATTTTCACTTAAATAACTACAGACATGGCAGGCTACCCTGGAGTTGCCAAAGTCAATATGTTAAGTCTGTCTCTAGGGCAACAGACTAAAGAGTAGTAAATGAGGTTTTGAACTGCATTCCTGTTCATTTCTGATTTAGCAACAGGCTTCTACATGCTCCTATTATGCTCTGGCCATCCCTTTGTCTGATCTCGAAATTACATGGAGTGACTTTTTGGTTGTTGCTCTACCTTTTTTTTTTTTTTTTAAGACACTCTATTTCAATTTTTCTTCTGTTTCCACATACATTATTTTTTTCTAATTTTCACTCTCAAGTCATTATAAGCAGCTGCCCTGTACAAACACAGGGAACATACAGGCGCTCACCACCATTTTAAAATTTTTCCATGTGAATTGAGGACTGTAAGTATTCAGTGGCTTAATTAGAAATCTGCAAACCCCTCCACACAATAGACCAGTGCTGATTCAGTAAGTACTTCCTGCTGCTTTTGTAAAAGCTCTTCCTAGTTTTTTTTTGAAGCCACTACACAGATGATCTCTTTCTACGCAATTCTAGAGTTTCACAATACATCTTTTTTGTGCACTCAAGAATACACTATACTGCTAATGCCAGAGTGTCAATCAATCTAAATTTTCTGAGACCATAAGTTAATAAATTTAATTCCATCTAACTACAACCAGCATTACTTGAAGGAGAAAGACACAAGAAATCCAGTGTCCCAACGACCCAAAATGCACATGGAAATATTTAAGATAAACTGATATGTATGTGAAGGATATTGAATAAAATAATATAAAGGACAGAATTTTTTTTTTCAGTTGCATAAATTTAACCAAGACACAAGGACAACCTGCAACACTAAGCTTTTCTAAACTTAATCAATGGTTTTCAGTTCTGTTGTCATAACCTCCTAATCCCTTTAATATCCTTAAATTATACTACTATTTAACATCTTATTAATAAGAAACAAAGAGGGTGGTACATAAGACTCAGCATCTTCAGTATTCAGAGATACTGAAACTGTAACAAACCAAAAATGTGAATCACTCAGTGTTTAGCAAAGGTTATGCAAAAACACAGGTTACATACTTACATAAATCACTTAAGGAACAGAGGTAAACAGACACAGTAAATATACCCATAGTCTACAAGCAGCTATTTCATCCTAACAATAGCATGGCTAGGATCAAATATCTGCTAAAATAATACATTTATCTATTATAAGCTAAATTTCCTGAATTGGTCTAAATTTTAAAACTTGCTTAGGTTTACCATAAGAAGGACAGCAGATTGTTTCAAAGATTAAAGGAAGAATAAACTTCTCAAACACAACTTTAACTACCAACTCTCACAGAGTAACCTCAAGGGAAGAAGTAAAATGGTGTGGTCCCCTCTGAACAAATCTACTTAAGTTAAAGCCTGTGTCTATGCATGACATGTGAGGAGAAGGTCCTAATGATGGCTCATACTTGAGTCAGAACACAAGCCATATTAGCCAATAATCTAAATCAGAGAGGGAGACAAACCATGAGAGCCTCTGGACTCCGGAAACCAACTGAGGGTTGGGGAGGGGAGGGTTGGGGGGGGATGGATGGGTTAGCTGGGTGATGAGTATTAACAAGGGTGCATGTTGGGATGAGCACTAGGTGTTATATGCAACTAATAAATCATTAAACACTACAACAAAAACTTATGATGTACTATACGCTGGCTAACTGAACATAATAAATAAATAAATAAATAGATAGATAGATAGATAGATAGATAAATAAATAAAAACAAAAGCTACCCTAACAGATTAAAAAAAACCAATAATCTACATAGTCAAATGTCCATGCTTCAAATCTCCATCTAAGTTTGTCTATCATTCACCTAACTCCATTATAGTTTGATAGCCACAGATGAAGCAAATTGTATTCTCATACCAGGCTTAGCAAAAACAGTCCAGAAAGCAAAGCTCCAACTGGCCTACACAACACTAGCTATCTATCCTCAAGATCCGGTTTTTGCCTATGTGGAGAAAAACCACACAATCCAGTTATAAATATAGCAATGGTAGTAGAACTCAGTTTCTGCTACAAAGAATATGGTCAGAAATACAGCAAATGCAGCTGAAAGAAATAGCAAAATCGCTGTGGTTGGTTCATAATAAAGACTACAGTCTTGTAACTGCAGAACAGCCTATAAAATGAAAATGCAATTTATAAAGCATGTTTAAAGCTACCAGAAACCAAACGAAGAGCATTAGGGGAGTATTTATACAAGACGACCTTCGAAAGAGTCTTCCAATAAAACTGAATCTACTGAAGAGAAAAATGGTCACATTACTTTGTAATGAAAGGCAGGAAAAAACATCTCTGCTCATTCACCTGTACAGATATCAACTGCTGAAGCTGAAAAGAAAAACAGATTTGTCAAGGTGTCACATCCATTGTAAGCAGCAGCAACTGAAGACCTGAGAGGAACTTCTAGAAACCCTACCTGCCCCTCTCCCTCGCCGGTAACGGAGTCATGCCGATGGTATGCAGTTAGGCAAGATGTTACTTATTCAAGTTTTACTCTGAAACTCATAACTACTCCGAAGAGGGCTCAGCTATAGTTTACTCCAAATTGGAATACGAAAAAAAGATTTCATAAAGAGAGCTCAGCTTTCCAAAAGTAAGGTTCGGCGGTGGTGGAGGAGAGCAGTTAGCTAGAGAACAAAAATTTTCCCTCATATGGTTTAATCTTTCTAAGTGTGCTGGGCAGGTATTATCACTCTGTATAAGTATCAAACTCTGAGCTAGGAGGATGTGCAATCACGCTCATCTGCATTCTGTCACTCTGTTCTGCTCCATAGACACTGCCGAGGTCATGCTTAATGGCCAAAAAACTCACTATGTGCCTCAAGGAGAAAGTAGAAAAAGATAGGCAGGCCTGAGGGTGTGATTATCTATTTAAGCATGGAATTGTATTTTAAACATAATTAAACTAATTGCCATCCAATCTTAGCTGATGCATCTGCACACACGATTAATTAGAACTGGTTTTAAAAGCCCTGTTTGGAATCCTTTGTTCCCCACTTCCTACAAATCAAATCACCAAAGAACAAATTTAATTTTTCAACTTTTATTTTAAGAGAGACACAAACTTATGTTAACTAGGTCTGATCGACTAATGTAAGTCATTTAAACTAGCAATTATTTTACTCTGAAACTAAAAGCCAATTCAAAATTTTCATCTATAAAATAATCCCTGGTAAATATGACAATCCTGTAAGACTGCTGTAGAAAAATTTAAATAATTTCACAGCTCTTCCTCTAATAAGGAAAAGTAGGAGGAGATAAAGTTCCATTTTGCAGAAAAATTGAGACATATACTATTAATGCCTCTTTTTTACCATGTGCTTTATTCTTGACTGGTTTTTCTACCATAAGTCAAATGTAGTTAAGGAATTTTAAAAAGGATATTAAAACATGATACGCTCACTGGGAAAACAGAGATGACTATAAAACAAAGACTCAGATACTCAAATTGGAGATTTGGGAGCGGGTAACAGGGAGGGATAAAAAGAAGCAAACAAAAAAAGTGAAAAGAGGGGGAAAAAAAAAGCAAGCTTGATAGTATAGACAGAGAGACCACAGTGGTGAATAGGAGAGGTGGTCAAACTAGCTCAAGGATCTTCTCCGAAGTAAATATTTACTGAGTAAACGAATGGTGCACAATCCACAGCAACATTAGGGGTGTGCACCTGGTTCAGGGGATAGCGATTAACACAGGATGCAGCCTGGACATGTGGGGCAAGACTGCAGGTGCAAACTAGAGCCTGGAGAATGGGCACACGGACAGTGATCTTGCAGAACCGCCCCAGAATCATTCGTGGGGAGAGGGGACAACCTCTAATTCTACATGAAAGCAGACCAATTACCAATAGATGATAAAACACAGAATTGCCTGTAGCTGAAAAAAAAAAAAAACAACAAAGATCCATTCCTCTATTGGATGCACCCAGGGCAACAATAGGAAAAGTAAGTTTTCAACAAACTCTGACTCTGTATCAATAAGCTAGAAAAAAACACATACAGATTTAAGAATAGTAACTGGTGAAACAGGTGGCTGTGACCATGTTTATAAGGGCCTACAAAGAGACACTTAAGTGAATTTTACATAAAATGCACATAGCCATGATTAGATTAGAAAAAGAATTTCATTTCTGATACTAATCAACAGGCTCAGAACACTCAACAGAATCAACCCACAACTGCATAGTATTATCTTACAAAGGAAAAAAGTGGATACCTGTAGGCTAATTTGAATCTACACAACATTCTATGAGGAAATATTCTCAAGTCACGACACAGCCAAGATTAATAGGTGTTTCCACCCACTCCTTAAACAGTTTTAGGTACAGAAAACAATGTCACTTCTCTTCTAAAGAATATGTTAAGCATAGGAGTTTGCAGAAATATATGAAAGACAGTGCTCCTTTCCATGCTCTCATTATCTGGTGTTCTGGGTAGCTTTAAAAGTACAAGTACTAAAGTACACTGACACTTAAGTTATAAAGGGTGTGTATTCATTCCCAAAAGCTAAAAACAGAGATAGTGCTATAGTCTGAAATTATGTGGATCATCTCTTGGATGAGGGGAGAGAAAAAAGGCTCATAGCAAGATTATTTTTTAAATCATCCCACATTTACCTTCATAAAACAAAACAATACAAATGAATTACCAAATAAGCCAATATGACACTTTAATTTACTCACCTATAAAAATTTTCAGTTCTAATTTAAACATCTGAATGATTGACAATCATATTCCCATCTGCCATTATTTTTTCAACATGAAGTTTACAGTTATTAAGGCCAACATACTTCAAGAAAACTCATTCACTGATTTGTTAAACAAATTCCTACCGGGGACTACTTTGTACCAGGCAGTGTTCTAGGTGCTGGGCATACTGACAGTGGTAAATTGAAGCCAAGTCCTGGCCCTTGTAGAACTTAATGTCTATCAGGGGTGGCAGGGGGTAACAGAGGACAAAGTAAACAAATATATAATTTTAAGTGGACATAAGTGCTCTAAAAAAAAATAAATCTATCAGACTAGAAGATTGGATATGGTGATTAGAGAAGACCCTTCCAAGGAAGTTACATCTGAGAAGAAATCAAACTGAAGTAAAGAAGCAAGCCATCCTAAAATCTGGGTTAAAGCAGACCTTCCTTCCAGGTTCCATGGAGAGCAGCTACAAATGGCCCCAGGTCTTGGTGGTTTGATGAACAGCAAGAAAACTTGTATGGCTGAAGCAAAATATATAAGCTTAAAAGATAAGGTGGAGGGGCACCTGGGTGGCTCAGTGGGTTAAAGCCTCTGCCTTCGGCTCAGGTCAAGATCTGAGGGTCCTGGGATCAAGCCCCGCATCGGGCTCTCTGCTCAGCAGGGAGCCTGCTTCCCCCTCCACCCCCCCCACCCTGCCTCTCTCTGCCTGCCTCTCTGCCTGCTTATGATCTCTATCAAATAAATAAATAAAATCTTTAAAAAAAAAATGATAAGCTGGAGGAAAAGACATGGCTCAGTTATACTGTGTCAGTCTCATGGGCCATTATAGTTTTGAGGAGAGTGTCAAAACTATACCTCAACCTCATATTGAGATGTAAGGGACCTCCAGAAGACACAGGTGGAAGAGGAAGAAAATTAGTTGGACTATTTCAAGAGTTAAAGCTTAACCTGATACTCTATAAATGCTTTAACCCTTTAGATTTTGTGGGGGCTGTTGAGGAGCTACCTTCTTAAATTTAATTCTCTCTAAAGAAACAGACATAAAGACGTTTAGGTACTTTATACCACACATCCCCCTCAGTGACTTTATTACTTGGAATAATTGAAAACTATTGTTTCAAATAATCTGAGTCAAGCAGCTTTAAAACTCATGCACAAAACAGGATGACCATCCTATCTTTTATTATAACTACATGAAAGTCATGTAGGAGTGAATAGTTCTTTTGTCCTTAAACAGGCTATTTGAAAAACAGAAGCATACTGTCTTTTATTGTCAATTCATGGTTCACAAAGCCTCTGAGGTTGGCTTTCGTCCTTCAAAAGCTTTTAATGGACAGGTACATTTAAGCCTTATTTTATGGACTGTGAGAAATGGAATGCACTGGGAGCGGTCCACATCTTCCTTTTATGAAAGGAAAAAGATATAAGCAATGCAGTGTGACCTCACCTATAAAGAATGCATCAGTGACATGGAACAAAGGTGGCTTCCTTTGTAAGGAAACACAATCTGTTTCAGAAAATTGCTTCATTACTTTTGAATGATTTAGGGCTACACAGTCCACTAGAAACAGTTCCAATCTTTAACCTCTATTTATTTTATTAACAAAACTGTTGTGATACCATCGTTTGTTCAAACCTTAAGGAAAAGCCTAGTGTATTCATTAATCAAGCCTGTATACTATTCAGGTCACCTTTGATCATGTGTGTTTGTGCCAAAGAAGGGTATTTATCAGTTGGAGACTGTAAATGATAGGTTGCATATCTACAGAAATAAGGACTCTGGTATGCTGTCCAGAGACTCAAGAACTTTGAAAGATGTGGAAAATAAAGGCAATTAACTCCCATGTTTCACCATATAAAAGGAAGCCTAGTATTTCCACATTTTAAGGCATACTGAATTTTCCAGATTATGAAATTTCTAGCTTACTTTTTCAAACACTGATATCAATGCAAAACAAGTTATTTGAGAACAGAATGAATTCATTCATTGCTAATCGAGATGCAACAAACAGAACAGAGTTACTAAAATATTAGTTTACTCAAGTTCATTAGTTTGCTCAACTGATTAGTCCACTCAAGATCACAAAACATCTTGTTACATATTTCCCCTCAGGGTCACGTAGTCAAGAATTAATTTTCTTG
>JAQQSY010000488.1:0-15588 GCA_028646535.1 Procyon lotor | reverse complement strand
TTTTTTTTTAAAGATTTATTTATTTATCTGAGAGAGAGAGCACACAGGGGGCAGAGTAAGGGTAGAAGGAGAGGGAGAGAGAAACTTCAAGCAGACTCCATGCTAAGCACAGAGCCTGAGATGGGGCTTAATCCCATAACCCCAAAATTATGGCTAAGCAGAAACCAAGAGTTGGTTGCTCACCCAACTGCACCACCCAGTCACCTCAAAGATATGTGTGATTTTTGACTGGCTTCTGGATTTAGAAAAAGTAAAGACATCATGGCCTAATAGAAATAGAAATGTAGACTGTGTGTTAGATTATATTATGATAGCAAATTTCAATTTCTTGAACCTGGTAAAAGTATACTCCTAATGCAGGAATGTACCTTCATTCTTGGGAAATACATAATGCTAGAGCTAGGTTGAAATGGTTAAGTTAAAAAAAAAAAAAGGCTGTGTGTGTGTGTGTGTGTGTGTGTAAAAGAGAGTAAAGGGGAGAGAGAGAATAAGAGAAAAGAAATGAGAGAAATAAAGAGAAAAAGACAAAGTTGGCAAATGTTAACTGGTAATTCTAGTTGAAGGAGGACTATATGGTTGTTTATTAATCTATTTTTTAAGACTTTATTTTTTTAGAGCAGCTGTAAGTTCACAGCGAAATTAAATAGAAGGAATGGAGATTTTCCATGTGCACATGGTTTTCCCCCAACACATGCATAACCTCCTCCATTTTCAGCATGCCCCACCAGAGTGGTTCATTTGTTACAATTAGTGACACTGGCACATCACAGTTACTCCAAGTCCATGCTACACATTGTCATTCACTCTTGGTGTTGCACATTCTATGCGTTTGGACAAATGTAAAACAACATGTATCCATCACTATATTATCATACAGAATATTTTCTTTTCTTTTCTTTTTCTAAGATTTTATTTATTTATTTGACAGAGAGAGAGATCACAAGTAGGCAGAGAGGCGGGCAGAAAGAGTTAAGGGAACAGGCTCCCCGCTAAATAGAGAGCCTAATGTGGGGCTCGATTCCAGGACCCTGAGATCATGACCTGAGCTGAAGGCAGAGGCTTTAACCCACTGAGCCACCCAGGAGCCCCTCATACAGAATATTTTCAATGCCTTAAATGTCCTCTGTGCCCTGCCTATTCACTTCTCTCCCTTCCCAATCCCTGGAAATCATTGATCTTTTTACTATTCCCATAGATTTGTCTTTTTGGAATGTCATGTAACTGAACATGTAACAGTACGTAGCCTTTTCAGATCAGCTTCTTTCAGTTAGTAATATGAATTTCAGCTTCCTCCATGTCTTTTTATAGCTTTAGAGTTCATTTCTTTTTAGCACTGAATAATACCACATTGTCTGGATGGACCACATTCACCTACTGAAGGTCATCTTAGTGGCTTCCAAACATTAGTGATTATGGATAAAATTACTAAAAACATCTGTGTGTCGATTTTTATGTGGATATATGTTTTTAACTATCTTGGGTAAATACTAAAGAGCACAATTGATGGATCATATGGTAAGAGTAGTGGGTTAAAGCCTCTGCCTTTGGCTTAGGTCATGATCTCAGAGTCCTGGGATCAAGCCCCACGTTGGGCTCTCTGCCCAGCGAGGAGCCTGATTCCCCCCTCTCTCTGCCTGCATCTCTGCCTGCTTGTGATCTCTCTCTCTCTGTCAAATAAATAAATAAAATCTTTGAAAAAAAATTAAAAAAAAAGACACTATAATTTGAGAGAAATTTTTAATTTTAATGAAGTCCGGCCTACCTTTTTCTCCCCAAATACATTTATTTTATTTTTTCGGTGTTACAAGATTAATTGTTCATGCACCAAACCCAGTGCTCCATGCAATATGTGCCCTCCTCAATACCCACCACCAGGATCGCCCAACCCCCACCCCCTCCCCTGCAAAACCCTCAGTTTGTTGCTCAGAGTCCATAGTCTCTCATAGTTCATCCTTTTTTTTCATGAATTGTGCCTCTGGTGTTGTATCTAAAAAGTTGTTGCCATACCCAGGATCATCCAAGTATTCTCCTATGCTATAATCTAGAAGTTTTACAGTTTTGCATTTCATATTTGGGTCTATGAGCCACTCTTATCTAAACAGTGTAAGTTCTGTGTCTAGATTCATGTTTTGTTTGTTTGCTTGTTTTGCCTGTGGATGTCCAGTTGTTCCAACATCATATGTTAAAAAATATACTCTTCCTTTAGGTGGATCAAATTTGTTCCAGATATTAATGTAATAGTAAACAATCAGTGTTTATCTGTGGTTTACTTGTGATTTGGTGGAAAGATTTCTGTCAAACAGTTAGGAAACAGATTCTACTCTGCTCCTAAAGATGTAAACGTGCTGTTTAAAGTCCCTTTCAATTTCTGTATTGGTAATAGATAACTTGCAGAGTTTTTTATCTCTAAAATCATATGAACATGAGGGACACTCAGTCAGTTACAATTTTGGCTCAGGTCATGATCTCAGGGTCATGAGAACAAGGCCCACATCAGGCTCCACATTCAGTATGGAGTCGGCCTAAGTTTCTCTCTCCAATTCACTCTGATCCTCCCCCTCTCTCTCTAAAAAAATAAATCTCTAAAAAAAAATTCTGTGAACATGAAATATTAGATTTTAATTGATTCATATAAGTACTAGGAGAAGAGTCCGCTAAGGGAAACTTAAAATGTTTAGTATGGTATCTTAGAGTCAGTGAAACACAGGGAAAAGTAAAGGAGAAACTCCTGATATAAAAAGGAGTCACTTTCTCTCTACTTCTCCTTGTGTCCAACATTTTCCTGTTGTATTTCAGAGTATTCCCCTTTCTTACTATTTTAATTAAAAATTATCAGAACAATAGCAAGTTTCATGAAACATTTTCTCAATACAGAGCTGTTCACTTAGCATAAAGATGAAATAAAAATCACTAGTGTTTTTATTGCTTACAAGAGAGAAGTAAGTTGGACAACAACTTCACACGTCTATGTGAAGTGTTCAGGTAATTAACAGAATTTCGAGGTTCATAAAAAATCTGTACACCCACCAGACCTTCATGACACCACATAATAGATTGATTTTTAATGTAGTGTAGTGATTAGTCTCAGTGAGTAAAGATTACTGACTATAATTAGTTTTGGTGACTTAGAAAAAATATTATCTATGGTGATTGATGATACTCTAGCTATGGATGTGAGAGTCAATAATTAAATTAAATTATATTCAAGGCATAGAGGGATTTTATGCTACTTTATTTCTGCATCATACATTTATTGTTCTTATATCAAAATCCTACAGTGATGTTTTGGCCACTCTAATTTTATTTCCATGAATTTATATAAAATTTTGTTAGCTGTTAATTAGTTGGGCTATTTCAAATCTGATATATAATGCTGCTCTATAGATATATTTCTGATTGAATATTTCCACATGATTATTCTGATTAAAGGATATTTTACAAAATATTTCTACTGCAAACAATCTTTTTTTCATGAGACTCTGATTATGTCAATGCTAATTGAATAAACTAGTAACTTGATCAGTCTAATTAATTGCCTTGATTCATGTAACAGAAGCCTCTACACAATATAGAAAAGCATAAAATGTATTATCTTGTCAAATCTACATTCCAGATGCTGAAATAATAAGCCTACTGTGTTATATTTCCAAATTTATATGTAAACAGTTTGTATAATCTTCCATCGTTAAAGAATCTATACTCAGGATACAATGATTCAATTGTAATAGTCCAAAATACAGGCACAATCCTGTCTTCTCCTTTTCACATTTCTCTTCCTATGCCTTCCCTTAAAGTCTAAGAAAAGAATATTTTGCAAAATTTTGCATAGTCTTTTAGGCCTCCCTGATCTCACCCCACAGATGTTTCCGTCCTAGAATACATGTGAAGCTCACCTCACAATAGACCATCATTGGTCTCCAATCGTCTGTGCACTTTCAGGTTCTAATGCCTTTACTTATGCTTCGTTTGGTAGTCGCAAGGGTCAGTAGGGTCATAAGTGTACTACTTCACCTTCTCTTCCAAGAAAATGATACCTGTATCTTTCATCTTTCTTTGAAGAGAGATGTGGACATATGACTTACCTGGACCAGTTAAACACAAGCAGAAGTCTCTCAATTCCAGGAAGGAGCTATAAAGAGCTAGTGAATCAACCACTATACCCTCTTTTTCTTCCATGAGGATCATAGAAGCATGTGTTGAAGTAAGTTTCCATCAGCCAAGGCTCCCTAGTGTTTACAATGGGCAGAGCTTCTGTATCAGTCAGGCTTTTAGGAGGAAATAAAATTCAGCTCACTTGGTTCGAAGAAGATAATTTAATAAAAGGCAGAAGTGGAAAAATTTAAAGGACTTCACAATAAAAATTGGGGCTCCCAGAAGAGATGGTGGGGAAGAGAGCAGTCCAGGTAGAGGAAGTAGTACATGCAAATGCAGGAGTGGGGCTAAACATGAATTTTTCAGCAACTAAAACAAACAGCATATGGCAAAACTACAGATACCAAGAGGGAGATAATTATGAAATGATAATGAAAAAGTAGTACTAATACTAGGGTAAATTGATGTCTAATTGAGTGAAAGATATTGTTCAAAGTACCTTATGTGTATTAACTTATTCCCTTTTTAAAACAATTATATGAAGTCAGTACTACTAACGACCCATCTGAGAACAGAGGTTAAGAGAATAAAGCATCTTGCCTGTTCCTACAGCTGAAGTGTGAAAGAGGTTAGACTTTAACCCGTGGAGTGTGGCTCCACAGCTCTTGTTTATAACTATACTGGCCATGCTCAAATGGATTCTCTTTCTCTTAAAAGAAAGAAGAATCCATTAAAGGGGTGTTTTTTTGTTTTTGTTTTTGTTTCTAAAGATTTTTATTTATTTATTTGACAGAGCGAAGGAGAGATCACAAGTAGGCAGAGAGGCAGGCAGAGAGGAGGAAGCAGGCTTCCTGCTGAGCAGAGAGCCCAATGTGGGGCTTGATCCCAGGACCCTGAGATCATGACCTGAGCCGAAGGCAGAGGCTTTAACCCACTGAGCCACCCAGGCGCCCCCATTAAAGGGTTTTAAAGAGCAACCGGAACAGATGAGATTTCCAAAATGGCTATCCTTTTTGTAGTGTGGAGAACTGACTAGAAGGCAGAAAGTATGTATGAGTGACACTAAGTATGAGAGATCTGTATTTGTACAAACAAGACATGGTGGTGTTCAGCTCGGAGCGATAGTAGTATTCATGTAGAAAAATATTAAAGACTTTGAGAGATATTTAGGAAGTGAACTTAGAAAATCTCAATTATGGGGGCACCTGGGTGGCTCAGTGGGTTAAAGCCTCTGCCTTCCGCTCAGGTCATGATCTCAGGGTTCTGGGATCGAGCCCCGCATCAGGCTCTCTGCTCGGCGGGGAGCCTGCTTCCCCCCTCTCTCTGCCTACTTGTGATCTCTTTCTCTCTGTCAAATAAATAAATAAAATCTTTAAAAAAAAAAAAGAAAAGAAAATCTCAATTATGAATTGTATATGGGAGGGAGAGGGTGGAAGCATTAAGGACGATTGTCTTATACAACCAGATTTCACCATGGGGTCATTCATTAAAATGGGATTAGTGAAGGAGAAAAAGCAAGAGATGATGTTTGGTTTAGGACTGGTTGACTTTGAGTAGACTTTCATTTATCCCATATGTAGATACTGCTGAAGCAATTGGTGATGGTATCTGTGTCTCACTAAAGCTATGGATTCAGAGAGTATTTTCTAGGGATGGCATTTAAAGCAATATGCATGGATCAGATTACCAGCAGAGAGAATATAGCATGAAAAAAGTGTGGTCTAGTGCCAGTTCTTAATTGTTCCGACATTTAACAGCTAGCAAGAAGAAGTAAGGATTTAGGAAAGGAGAAGTAAATCCCCAGCAAAGAAAAATATGAGAAAAAAGACTATAAATAGTACAAAGAAGAATGCAAAGATAAACATAACCAGATGCTTACAATGGAAAGTAGAATAGAAAGCTCTCAGTGAAACAAAGAAAAGATTGTCTGAAAAGATATGTCACAGTGTCGAAAGTTGCTAATGGTTCAAGCAGTTAGAAAAATGAATTAACTGTTCTTGGTGTCAGATAGTACCCCAGAAAGCAGTTATTCCAAATTTATTGTTTGTTAGTATGTGAAATGGAGGTCCAAACAAATTGAGGGATATGAAATGTGAATCTTTTTTACCATGGTATGCTTAGTATATATCATTATTTTCTCATTTAATTATCTAGAAAAGTTCAAGTGCTTTATATATTCAAATAAAGAGAAATATGCTGTCATTTATCAGAGAAATTTATCCAACATTTGTAAAGAAGGCAAAGGAGATGTGGTATATCCTTTCAACATCATGCTGGGGGATTGTTTAAAGCAATCATGAAAAAATCACTTAATTCTCAAGGAGAATGTACCTGAGTTAGACTTCACTCTTTACTATTTGATTAGCACCCGGACACTATAAAGTCACATCTTAGCTTATAGGTTTCTCACCAGTAAAAAAAAAAAAAAAAGATAAACCCAAATTTCATGATCTCATTGACAAATAGAATATTAACCAGTGTCATATTCAGCCTGGTACTTTTAATATTTCTTATTCTACTATTTTAAAATACCTACAACAGCTTTTCAAATGTTCTTTGAATTAGCTTTAGTATCTCTCTGGTCTCCTCAACAATGAAATACTTTTATAGATACATTTATTTTGTGTTTATAAAGTGACATTTTTTTTCCAGTTACACTTTGGCTTAATCAACTGGTTTACTAGATTAAATCAATTGAATGGGAAGAAATCAGAAAGGGAGATAAACCATGAGGGACTGTGAACCCCAGGAAATATACTGAGGTTACGGAAGGGAGGGGGATGAGGGGTTGGGGTAGCTATGTGATGGGTATTAAGGAGGGCATGTTGTGAAGAACACTGGGTATTATATGCAACTAATGAATCATCAAACACCACATCAAAAACTAATGATGTACTACTATATGTTGGCTAACATATAAAATTTTATAATTTAAAAAAAACCACTGTTTTATTATAGTAAATGGTCCAGTGGTAACCTGAAAACGATTGGTTCACTAGAGATTATGTGATAAAATATAAAGCTAGTTTACCTGACTGTATTATTCTTTAGCAGTTATATTTTATTATGCATAGTATAGTATCAAAATTCAACTATCTCAGTTCTCAATTTCCATCTGAGTTTAGGCTGAGACTCGGAAACTGGATGGAAACTATTTCCAGATGCCAAATTGAACTATGAGCCCACTATTTAAAATGGATTAGAAAGCGAGATTGTTTTGTTGTTGTTTGTTTGTTTTTGATCTTAGGCATCTTGACTACATAAAGACAATAAGTGTCCGAATTTAGAGATTTAAAAAAGACTTTTAAGGAGAGTTTTTATGTGTTGTGGTTCTCAATCACAACCCCAAAGGGAAGAGTGGGAAGTACTTCCCACTCCACACAATGTGAAAAGATAGAGGGTCTACAGAGACCACTCAGATAACCTAATATGGTTCCCCTCCCGTGAGCTCAAAGAGCACAGTATGTCACAGTATGTCGTTGTCTGACTCATCTCCTCCAAAAGAACAATAGACTGGATCACTAGCTGTTATCAGCACAAATCAAGGCTAGAGATGTCTTAGTTGAAACTGGCCATCTCTTGAGAAGTGACAATACCCAATTTCTTCACACTGTCAGCTTGAATACCGGAGACTTCAAATGATTAGAGGTACATGAACACTATAAGTATTCTCTCTGAAAGTCTCACAACCAAGCAATGTTACAATGAAAACAAGGCTGATACTAAAATCTATCACACTCAAAAGAGCCATTTACAAACAGACTCCAGACAGTCTTGTCACCTATTACTGTAGCAATATTCAGTTCTACATCTAGTACATTCTAAATTTGTAAGACAACAGATTCCCTCATAACATGGTTGTACATTGGACTGAATACAGACTTGGATCAAGGCCCCCACTTGGGAAAATGTTAGTCTGTGAGCTCCCTAGAGCTGCCCAAGGCCAAATGCCTGCACAAGTTTACTAGCCAATAGACATATATCAATAACTATTCATTCAACATTCAAAACTATATATTTTTCTAAATTCCCTTGTGCTGATTTACAAATCCTTTAATACTGATTGAGATAATGATAGTTCAACAGTTTTAATGAAATCTACCTCTGACTTAAAATTATATGGATTCCTTATTTCTCTCAGTAGAAATAGAAAAAGTTCTCAGTTTACAAATGCTAACACACTACCCCTGGAGTATTCTTGATTAAAGTATTTCAAATGTTGACCAAGTACCTACAGGGTATAATACAAATACAAATTACATAAATTCATACCTGGGATACTAAATTTCTTTTAAATAAATAACTCGCAACACAAAACTGAAGTTCTATATGTATTCCTGAAAACAGACCCCATTTGCATAGGGCAAGATGTAATCAATGGCCCAAAGTAACCAGCCAGAATAAAGTTGCTCTTGATTCTCCTCAAGGGAACCACAGTGAGACATTCCTCACACACCATGAGACAAAGTGTCAGCTTTAAACATCCACCAGGCATGTACCACATAATCAATCAAGTATGAACTTTCATGCCATACTACAACACTCAGTGTGGATCAAAAATGCATCCCTTGATTGGGGAAGGGTATCTCAATTTTAAATGAAGTTCATAATGTTTAAATTAATACACTGGATTGAACAAAATAATTACCAAGCTGAGACTGGGTGTGGAAAACTGGGAATTACTTGAGGGTTTTCGTTATCTAATAGTGACCAGGGCAGGCACGGGATATGCCCTACTTTCACCCAAGAGAAGCGAATTCAAAATGATTCTCACGGTAAGGGGTGGGATGGACAGAGGAGGATAAAAATAAGGTTCCTTTATATTTGCACTCAATGAGTCCCATTCTTTCAATATGATTCCTGTTCCAAATTTCCACAGACAAATAGCATGAAGAGCTTAGGAACAGAGTTAAATGCTCAAGCTCCATATGGCAGCACCACAAAAAGTCCCTCTCAGCATTCTAAAACCTTTCAAAGGAATGTGAAAAAATTCATGTAGGCCACAATTAATAGAGAAGAAGGGTCAAATATCTGGTGATCCCATCCTATCACCCGAATGGCTAAGGAGAAAGGGTTGCCGTAAATACAAGGTACCAGGGACAGAGCTCTGGCCACAGCGCGGTGCTTCTGACCATCAGCTCTTGGCACTCAGGGTAGTGGCAGTGGTGACCTGTGTCTAGCAAGAAACTTAGAGGTCATGTCCAGAAAGCAGTCATTGTATTTTCGTCCCAGTTGCTACCGGAAGTTTTGAAGGGAGTTTTCCTCTGGCACAATTTCACATGAGGAAAGGGACTGTCCTAGAATCTCATTCAGTTGAAAGGGTGCTGCATCATTATGGACCGTAATCATGCAAGTCCCATATCTGACTTGCCCTTTGGTGCATAAAGAGTCAGCTTCACATGCATGTCTGGGGCTCCTGTTTGTGCGTTAGCTGTCTTTACATTTTTCTCTCCTGCCATGTCATCGGCAGTTCAACTTCATCTTAGCAGAATGCTGCCGGAGTGGAGTGCCAGAGAGGTCCATCCCTGGCTCACTTCTGGGCAGAAGAGAATAGAAAATACTTTAAAAAAAAAAAAACCCTCCATAAGAATAATTGCTTCATTCAGATTATTCAGAGTGGAGCATCTTTGAAACAAACTTTAATTTTTTTATTACTCAGTCTTTCATAGCATAACTACTGAGTTAATCTTTTTCCAGTAAGAGTAGGAAAAAGAAAGAAAGATAAAATAAATGAGAGAAATGGAAGATACCAGATTGCTTCATATGTTTTAGGACACTGTATCTGTAGTTGTTCAAAATTTCAGAGTTTAAATAATGTATGAACTGATTGGCTAAATAATGTCAATCAATATGCCCGCCACTAGTGATCTATTACATATAGGTTTTCTCTGGGCTATAGTTCTTCTGTAACAATCTCTAAGTGCTTTTGGCTTAAAGGAACATATTCCAGAAAAAGGAAGAAAGGATTTAGATTGGGCAGAAGTTTGACTAATGTTATAATTTCTATATGTCATTAATTACCTTTTCTGCTTGCAGCCGCTCTAAACTTTAGCTGTTTAACTTTATTATGTTCATTTATCATGTATATTTCTCCAAGAAATTTTGAAATGTGCCAATACATTTGTAGAAATTTTTTTGACTAATTTTGAAATAAATCCTTCATGAAATACTATACTAGTTGCATGATCTTTGATAAATTAAAATTTGTTTTTATTGTCCTCAGTGATACTTCACATACATACAACAACCTCGGGTGACCTGATTCCCCCCATGGAACGAAGAGACACCACTGCATTCTAGACAAGGAATGGGTGTCTGTGAAGGTCACAGGTGACCAGCTATGACGCTCAGGTGTTCACACTGCTTCCCAAGAGCTGAAGAACTGTGTGCCAAACCTAACATGTCGGAGCTGTCAAAGGCCAACCTAACATTGTCATAAACCAACGTCATCCTGGTATCATTTAAAAAATCCCTACTGCTCTCTATAAATGAACTGAGTCTCACTGTATTTTCTCACTTTGATATTGGTGATTAACCTGTGATGAATCCAAAATGCCACAATCAGTGGAGAAGTGTATTTTTATTTTTAGGTGAACCTAAACATGGGTTTTATTTTTATTTTTATATTCTTATTTTTAGGTGAACCAAGTTATACCCAGAGCTAAATGGACGGCATGCTGCTGTACTTGGGACAACTATCAGTAATAAATGAATTTGAAATGCATACGGTCTACTTGAAGATCAACTCAAGGAAGAAATGAGGCACATGAATAATTAGACAAAAGTCAATATAGTGCCCAAACACTGCATCTCCAATTAAAATTAATACAGTGCATAGCTTCCCTTCAGAATAAAGGATTAATTAAGTTTCGTTAAAAGACACTGCAGGTCAACAAAAGTAAAAATAAACAAGAATTGAACACAGAACTGGAATGAGCTTTTCCATGAATTTGTAAGATATGAAGTAAGTGTGTTTGTGCGTGTGTGTGTGTGTGTGTGTGTGTGAACGTATGTATAGTTAAAATATGTTGAAGAAAGAAGATCTGTGACCTCCCCACTTTTCTTCCTGAAAAAATATAGTTAGGAAGTTCTGAAGATTCTGAACTTGAGAAATATATTGATAAAATGAACTAATAAAACTCCCAACTATAGGAAATGTAATTTTTAGAAATTGCTCAACAAGAAAATAACATGCAGGTAAATACTTGCAAAAAATAGAGAGTCAGTCTTGAAGATTAGTAATCATGAGATTTTCCCATGAAGACTTTGAGCTGCTGATAGGAGGTTTGTATTGGTCATAAAGTAAAACAAGTAAGTACTTGTATTAAAACTTGAAAGAAAAATCACTTTTTCTTATAGCCTAGTAAATTGCAATCAATACTCTGCTTGCCTTGTAGTCGAGATATTTTTATCAATTTATCTGCAATTACCAAAGAAATATCATGCAGAGGTAATTATGTGCTGTCCCCACTTTTTGAAAAGTAGTGTTTTACCAAATAGTGCTTGGATATATCTATTGGCCCAGTACAAATTCACAGGGAATCTGGAGAAACTGCAGAGGGAAACGTGTCCTACTTTACAATTTCATTTCCAAGTTCTGTAGAGTTAAGCACCTAACTGCTAGTTATAAAACAGTTATGTGCATCTATTGGCCTGACTTTTATTATTTTATCAATATCTCTGTATAGAGGCCTATATTTAAAAGACACACTATTTTACCTTTATTGGCTAAAATTCTTCCTCTATTTTCTGTTGTTAATTATAAATCTTGTCCTTTGGATCCATATGTTTTTGTAGTTTATTAGCAATCTAGAAGATAATATTATAGTGGGTAACATTTATTGAGTATTTACCATATGCCAGGAACTATTTAAGGACTTTACATGAATTAGCCTTTTTAAGCTGCAAAACAAATAGTGGAAGTAGATATTTTGTTACCTCCTCAATTTTACAATGGAAAGAAATAAGGCACAAAGATGTTGAGGCATGCCTTTGGTTGCAGGATGCGCAAGGAAGAGAGAGAGGCTTTAAATTCATAGTTTTCTCTGAAGCCTAATGCCTGACCACAATGCCATATTCCTTCTGTTATAAAATAGCCAAATAAAAGAAGAAAAATATTTCGTGTAAACAGCCAGCCTTTCAGGCAAAATCACCAGCAACTTACAAAGGGTGATATTATTTCACATTAAATAAGTAAAAATTACAATGTTTTAAGTAGCTTAGGAAAAAAATAAAAGGACAAGTGTACAAAGTTGTACACATACAATATGCCAAGAGAATGTCAAAACCTCACTTATGGTGTGCACATAAAGTATTAATTTAAAACATAATACTTCAAAAACTTAACATATGAGGGGGTTTCCGTCCCTTTGATGTGACGGCTCAAGGGGAGAGGGAGGATGACTTTATCACAGGCAAACTGTTGTTTTTTAAAGACTGCAGAACCATTTGTTTTCATGCTATGGCATATAACAATTTTTAAATGAAAATGCTTTATGTTTAATATTATGTTTGAAAATTTTCTGTACAACCTTTTAGAACTTTAGTGGTTTGCAAATATTGGAGAACCAAGGATGAGAGCACCTCTCTGTGGTGGGAAATTATTACAATTTTAAAGAGAAAAATCGACACGTCCCAGTCATCACTGACTTTTTCAGAAGCTAATATTTGTGTGTGTGTGTATTTTCTGAGTTGTTTATTATCCTCCTGACTCCTGAATTTTCTCCCTTTTTTTCCTATTAATTATTGCTAGCAGAGAAAGAGAAGCAATATTTAGGGTCTTATGCAACTCTTGACCTTCAGAGAAAAAAGCATGATGTAATTCTGGATCTTGGGGAAAACTAAGGATAAATTAGTGACACTGTATTTGTTTCTTCTGTATTTCTAAGAAGAAAGTATTCATTTCCAGAATACAAAAGAAATACTTCTTTTTTTTTTTTAAAGATTTTATTTATTTGACAGAGAGAAACACAGCGAGAGAGGGAACACAAGCAGAGGGAATGGTAGCGGGAGAAGCAGGCTTCCTGCAGAGCAGAGAGCCCGACGCGGGGCTCGATCCCAGGCCCCTGGGATCTGACCTGGGCCGAAGGCAGACGCTTAACGACTGAGCCACCCAGGAGCCCCTAAAAGAAATATTTCAGTGTAGGTTCAACCAAAGAGGCGGGACCACTAAAAGATTAAATACCATCTTCCCTCCCCGACTGCCTGTCTTGTGGACTCTAAGCTCCAATATCAGACATAAAGCAATAGTCTTACCCAGACAATCCTACAAAGTCAAATCCCTGGGATTTGTGTCTGATGCCAGAGCTGAGGAGTTATAAAGTAGGCAGTGCGAGAAAGAAGATGTATATAAAGTACAGCAACAAGAATCAGGAACCCATAAACAAAAGGTGGAGGCCACAAGAACAGTCTAACCCTATACAATTCCTAGCACCTGACCCTGGTGGTGTGGTTGTCCTGCAGAAGTCAAGGCCTTTCAACATGGAAACCAATTCACTCATTGGTCCAGGAGTAGAAGTTGAAGGAAGACCCAGGCGAAGCCGGGGAAGCTGGAGACCTGACCACTGACTCTCACAGTTGGGATAAGCCAACAGATGAATTACAACATATGTGAGGTACAGAACGGCTGCTGCTTCATTTCCCCCCTCCAATCTCCCATAAGACATTCTGTTGCGCCTCACCCTATCCAGAAACATACAGAAAATTCGGGAAAATGTAGTTAAGCCTAGCCAAGTGGACACATCAAAAAGCCACCACAGTTCACCTCTTGTCAACTCAGTACCCATACATGTCTCTCAAATTATACTGATCTCCAAAATTGAAACTGGCAAAATCATGCTTCCACCTAACATGGTACAACTAGCCCTAATACAGCTAATAGCAGATTAACCCTTTCCATAAAAAGGATAAAAAGTCTCTTTTTTGTCTCTCAGTGATATCATTTTTCTAGTTGTCAACTCATCCCCCCTCACTGATATCCTGTCATTTAAATAGGGAGATGTAAAATTAACTACTATTAATGCATCTTATTTTATATTATTAGAGGATGAGGAAAGGGAGAAAAACAACAAAAAAATTATGTGATGTGTGTATGTACACATAAAAAATTCATATCAGAATAAGGAAAAAACACTCATAACTATTACAGTCCATGTTTCTCCAACTGATCACATGGCCCTAGCTGATATGTATATCAAGCTTCTTCTATTAATATTCCATTGAGGCACTTCTGTTGGTCATAGTTTCTTGCCTGATAAAATTATCCAAAATTTCATTCCTGAAGGATCTGGGCCTTTAGATGTCCAGCCTGAACTGGATTAAGATAGTCTTCCACTGACATGAATGATAGGACCTGAGAACATCAGGTAGCACGCTGGAGAATCTCTTGTATTCTATGCATGCATTCCATTGTCCACATTGTTGCGTCAACCCAATTTCGCCTTGATAGAAAATCACTCCAATGAGTGCAGAAACTTTATTCTTTTTTTGTTAATTCAGGAGACTAATCTGGCCAGGTCAAAGTCTCCACTTCCAATTCAATCTTATCATTGGTCAGAAGCATTACTCTCTTTGGGACTAAAATTTGAGACTCACAAGACTCAAAGTTGATCAATGATAGGAGTGGCTAGAAGAGGCTGACTGGTGTCCGTAGCACATTATCCTATCCAGGTGACTATTAAAATCTTCTTTTATTGAAGTCACCCATTGGTGAGTCTTTGCTTGAGACAGATACATGTTCAGAATGTGTTTCTATTCAAAGAGGCATCTCCATATGATTCCACATGTCACCAGTTTTTCAATCTCATTCCTTTTAAGACCTCAATCATCCAGCCAAAAGCTGACCATATGCATGTACCAATGTAGACCTTTACCTCTGGCTATTTCTCTTTCCAAACAAAATGAACATCAGGTACACTTTTCAAGTTCTGTACCTGAGAAGATTCACTTCACTGTCCTACAGGGTTATCCCAAAGTGGGGCTATCCTCTTTTAAGAGGTACCTGAATATTGTGCAGGACCATGTATTAACTAAACCTGAGGATTGTTTGTTGTTGTTATTGTTGTTGTTGTTGGGTTTTTTGTTTGTTTGTTTGTTTGTTTTTCATTCAAGTAACTGAAGGGAACTTCCTATGAGATGCTAGATATTCACTGGGAACCAGAAGCTAACGTAGCAGGAGTAGGGACCATACATGGGCACTTGAGTCATTTCCTTGTGCATCTTACTTGTGCTTTCAGGGCCTGTTAAGGCCCATGTCATACAGACCACTTCCATTAGATAATGGAATGATTCCGTGCATGACCAGTTTTATGGCTTAGTGGGTCAGACAATGCCCAATTCATGACAGGCAGTTCATATTGTATGGTAACTCAATGGTTCATTGTCAACTTTTCAGTCCTTCCTAAGGGCCAGTAGCAGGCCAAGAGCTGCTTCTCAAGATACTAGTTATCCACAGGGCATTGCTCCAAAATTCTAATAGTTTGTATAGTGACTGACCTG
>JAQQSY010000487.1:0-15630 GCA_028646535.1 Procyon lotor | reverse complement strand
CCTCGGGACGGGCCTGTCTGCCCTCAGGACGGCCCCTCTGCCCTCGGGACGGGTCTCTGCCGTCGGGACGGGCCTGTCTGCCCTCAGGACGGCCCCTCTGCCCTCCTCTGCCCTCGGGACGGCCCCTCTGCCCTCGGGACGGGTCTCTGCCCTCGGGACGGACCTCTGTCCTCGGGACGGGCCTCTGCCCTCGGGATGGGCCTGTCTGCCCTCGGGACGGCCCTCTGCCCTCGGGACGGGCCTCTGCCCTCGGGACGGGCCCTCTGCCCTCGGGACGGGCCCTCTGCCCTCGGGACGGGCCTCTGCCCTGGGACGGGCCTCTGCCCTCAGGACAGCCCTCTGCCTTCCTGAGCTTCTCTGCCTCCGTCTCACACATCTGTAGGGAACAGCTTTGTGTTCTGGCCGATGGTTATCAGCAGGTTCTCATTTTTTTTTATTTTTAGTAGGTTTTTCCTCTGCACACAAAAATCTTTCTGACAGGAGCGATACTTTTTAAATTCTTACTGACTTTTTAAACGTATTATAAATAAAAGAAAGTCAGACCTGCGCGGATAGACCTAACCCGCCCGCGCTCCTCTCCCCATGGCCCCGTCAGGACCGAAGAGCAGGACGCAAGCCCGCGTGCTGGGCCCGCCCCTGCCCGACCTCTGACCCCATCAGATGCGCGTCTTGTCTTCCTCCATGTGGCATCATGAGGCTCTTCCCCGACGCGGGAGCCGGGCTGCTTCCTTGTGCTCGTCACAGGCTTGGGCCGTCCGCACCGGCAGTCTGTGCACCGTGACGCGCGATTGGGGGTTTCCAGGTCTGGGATGTCAGGAGCGGTTCTGCCCTGAGACCTCCGTGTGGGGCGCTTCTGCTGGCCGTGCCCGGGTCGGAGCGCTGGGAACGTGCCCAGTGGGTAACAGTGGGCGGCAAAGCCGGCCTGTTGTCCACGGTGGTCGTCCGCATCTGTGCTCTCGCCAGTGGCGCAGGGAGTCCCTGGGGGCCGTTGCCGTGGGAGCTGATGCTGGTGTTTTACGGGGGCTTTGCGTTTCCCTGAAGACCACCCAGGCTGGGCGGCACCTGTCCTGTTTCTTGGCCTCTGGGGTATCAGTGTGTGTGTGTGCATGCGTGAGAGTCCCCTCGAGTCTTATGCTGATGTTCTGTTGGATTGTCCAGTGTTTTTCTGTTTTTGGTTATTTTTCTGAGTTGCTAGAAGTTCCTTCTAGTTGCTAGAATCATCCTAGAGCCTTTTGGTGACTCGTGCAGCACAGGGCTCCTCATCAGTATTCTATGTGTCCATTATTTTAATGGTGCCTTTTGATGAACAGAAGTTCTTGATTTTCACGTAGTCAGATGTATTGACCTTTTCTTTATGATTGTTGATTTTTGTTCCATTTTTTAAAAGAATATTTTCTTGGCACCTGGATGGCTCAGTCAGTTGAACATCCAACTTTTTTTTTTTTTTTTTAAGATTTTATTTATATGACAGACAGAGAGATCACAAGTAGGCAGAGAGTCAGGCAGAGAGAGGGAAGCAGGCTCCGCGCTGAGCGGAGAGCCCGATGCGGGGCTCGATCCCAGGACCCCGAGATCATGACCCGAGCTGAAGGCAGAGGCTTTAACCCACTGAGCCACCCAGGCGCCCCTGCCTTTTTTTTTTTTTTTAATCATTCTTATTTTTCTGCTGAGAACTGTGTTTTCACTCATTTCACAAGTATTCACCTTTGTCTCGTGCAGTATAGTTACGATACCTGCTTTTGAGTTGTTAGTGATTCCCTTGGGTCATCACGGGGCTGCCATGTGAGTTTCTTTTCGGTTAAGAATTGGTCACGCTTTCCCGATCCTCTCCACGTCGGGTACTTGTAGATTGTATCTTGGGAATTAGGAATATTTTATCATGAGACTCCGCGTTCTGTTGCTGTGATTAGGCTCCCTTAGCTCTGCCTTACCTTGTGTGAGGGGTGCGTCTGATATCAGTCTGTTTCCTGAAGCCTTTGCAGAAGTGTTGAATGTGTTCTCTCGTGGATCGCTCGGGGGGGGGGGGGGGCGGGCTTGTGCTGGTTGGTACCCTCATCCCTCGTCCCCGAGAACGGCCCTGGGCTCTGAGCCTCGGCCCCCGGCGCCCTTGCAGCTGCTGCGGCCCTGCCGCGGGGCGGTCTTCAGAGGAACGTGGCCGCGGAAGTGGGGGAGCCCCAGGGGGACAGTCAGTTCACTCCTGCAGGAGTTGTTCCTTCCTCCATTGACTTCCTTCTCTCAGCTGTCTGCTCTTGCTTATTTCTCAGAGTCCTTGGGTAGCTTTGGTATCTATCCACAGTTTTTAGTTGTCATCAGGGTAGAGAAAGGCCGCTGTGGGCCTCGTGCCTCTTGGAAGTCTCTACTCTCGTATTTTTGTCTATCAGACAGATCTCATCTCCACCTTCATCCGAGAAGGACCCTTGGCCAGCTGTGGGTCCTGAGCACTTAGGCTGTTTTCCTCTGGTGCTTGGAAGTTTCTGGTCACGCTCTGGCTTCCGAGTTTCTCATAAGAAGTCCACTGTTGGTCTTACGGTTGTTTACAAAAAAAATGTTGTTTTTTCCCTGGCTGTTTAAAGGATGCTCTTTTTGGCTTTTGTTTTCAGCAGTTTTACCGTGCTGTACCTAGGTGTGTTTTTTTCAAACTTCTCCTGTTTGGGATTCTCACGGAGTTTCTTGGATTTCTGAATTGATGTCTTACATGATACCCGGAATATTCTCAGCCATTATGTGTCTTTTAAAAACTTGTATTACCTATAGTAAGCGTAAGTCTCAAGTGTAAACTTGGATGAATTTTAACATGTGAAGAAACGTGCCGGGCGGTCCTCACCTGGATCAGGACAGCCTGCTGACGCGGTGTGCTGTCCGGCTGCCCGCGCGGGGAGGGCAGGGGGAGAGAGGCAAGCGGTGGGGAGGAGCAGAGGGGGAGGGAGACGTGCGCCGTGCGCCTCAAGCCTGTCATCCCCTCGGTCTGTTGGTTATTACTCTGTCCGGGAGGGCGCTGCGTGTCGTGGGGCGCACGGTGGTGAGATCTTCCTGCCGCGTACCTTCTGTGACACGGAGGTGGCCTCGTGTGTCCACTCTGCGGTTGGGGACACGGCGGTGTTTGTGGTTTTTGGCACTTGTGAGCGTACGTCTTCCAGGGCTCCTGTATGTGTCTTTGGCGGACATGTGGCCTCCTTTCCCTGGATCCTCCCTCCGAGCAGGTCCTGGGCTTCTGCACGGGCTTCTTGTTCTTCGTGGCTTTTTAAGGCTTTTCTGTATTTTCTAACTCTTTCGTCTTTGTTCATTTTCTTCAGATCTGTCTTACAGCTCACGGATTTTCTCTTCAGGTGGGTCTAATCTGTTAAAACTCACCTATTGAAATTTTTAATTTAGATAATTGGTTTTTCTGTTTACCACATCCTTTTGGTTACTTTCCATTGTTTCCAGTTCTCTGGTAGTTTTAATTCTGCCTTTTAAATCTCTGGACAGGTCAAATATAGTCTGTCTCTAATAGTTCACAAATCTGGATTCATTTTAAATCTGTTTGTATTACCTGTGTTTTATTATTTCTTTTTATTTTTATCCTGTCCTTTTTTTGGTGCATTTTTACTTGAGTGCTAGACATTATATGTGAAAACATTGAAATAATATAAAGTTCTCTTGGGGCACCTTGCTAGCTCATTGAGTTAAACATCTGCCTTCGGCTGAGGTCATGATCCTGGGGTCCTGGGATCGAGCCCCATATCAGGCTCCCTGCCCAGCAGGGAATCTGCTTCTCCCTCTCCCTCTGTTCCTGCCCACTGCTTGTTGTCTCTCTCTCTCTCAAATAAATAAATAAAACTCTTAAGAAAACAAAAACAAAGCCACTTTCCTGATGAGAGGCAAGCGACTAGTGGTCCTTGCAATCCTGGACCACCCTCATCTGGTCACAGGAATCGAGAATACATAAGGTAGTGAAGGTCGGGTTAAAGTCTTCCCTTATCCTCGAATGTCGCCCTCTGGGGACCCAGTCCTCGGTGCAGCGAGGGTTCTGGACTCTCATCTCTGCCCCCCCTACCCTGGGCGCTGGGCTTCATGGTGTCACGTGTGTTTCTCTTGGACCGGGCGTGTGCTTCTAGGAGAAGCTGTTCGGGATGCCACCTGCCTGTCCATGCGGCCTCCGCGTGGTCCGGGGCTCTGTGAATCTCCTGTTCTCTGGTGCCTTCAGTGGATATCGTTCATATTTCTTGTCTGGTTTTCCTAATTCTGAGTAGGAAGGTTGTGGTCCCACGACCTAATCTGCCAGTACTGGGCGCAGGGTGCTGGCAGTAATCGTGTTTGCAGTGTCTACACGCGTGTGTTGACCTCTCTTCTCGTTGTTACGTACGACCCCCAGCTCTCACAGGACCCTCTCAGGGGCACTAAAACGAAGGGAGTTGAGAGATCAGCGATGTTAATTATGTGTTTATTGCTTTTAAGTAAACTGTCTTGGAGGCTGAAGCTAGTTCGGAGAACATCCATTTATGCTTTACGCTCTGCTTTTTTTTTTTTTTTTTGTGGACAGAGTATTGATTTTTTTTTTTCCCCTAAAAGCCCCTTACAGGATAATATACGTAGGCCATGGGGACCGACGCCTGTGTCTGGAGAGCCCGGTAGCGCGTCCGCGTACAGCAGCGCACGAGCCGGGGCCCCTGCCGCCCGTGTGCAGGGGGCTGAGACACAGCGCGGGCCCCCGTCTGGGCACGAGTGACGACGGGGCGTGATAGACGAAGGAAACGTGGCTTCTGGGGACGGGATGAGCAGGGCCCGGAGGGGTTCGCGTCAGCTCCCTAACGATGCTGTCTGTGTGCGTTTTGTCTTTTAAGATCTCTGCCCTCGTCCTCAGAGCCCAGGCGTCCGAGATCTTACTTGAGGAGCTACAGCAGGGCTTTTCCCAGGCGAAAAGGGACGTTCAGGAGCAGATGGTAAGTTGGCGCGTGAGTCAGCACTAATCGCATTAGAGAGATTCCTGTTTTGTTGTCAGGAGACCCTCTTCGCTGCGCCCGTGTCCCGGCCCCGTGGCCACACTGCTCTCCTCTCCGGGGCGGAGCAGCATTCGTCGTGAACAAGGTTACGTTTTCTAAACCTCCTCCCCACCGAAAAACACTCTCACCTTTAACTTACTTTACTTTCCTGATTTGGGCAACCTCAGGAGAATAAACTTTGGACTTGTTATTGGTCCCACATACAAGGTGAACATTGAACTCTCCCAAGGGCCCCGCGGATGGAGCTTTTGAATCGTCCGTGTTCTTTTCCCGAACAGCTCACTGAAAGTAGCCTCGCGAGCCTCCCCGGCGCCGACCCGCACGCCGTCACCCCTGGGGAACCCCCGTCCGGCTCGAGAGGGTTGGGGCAGACGGCTTCTGGGAGAGGGGCTGGCCGGGACCCCTGCGGAGGGGCCCCCACGCTGGAACCCCCTTCCTCACCCGGCTCGTTCCATTTGCCTTGTGCTTCCTTTTCCTCGAAGCTGGAACCCGCCGCCGAAGGGCCTCCATAGATGACGGCCGGGTTGGCCCTGCCGGGCCGGTCCCACGGAGCCGCCGCTGGTCCCGCTCTGCCGGCGAGACGGGGGAGCCCCTGGCTGTCTGGGCGTGAGAGTGGTTGGGTTTGGCCGACATCGGGTCAGCCTCTGAGTCCTTTGGGCTGAGCCCTAAATACCAGCCCTGGCCTCTCGAGGAGCATCTCGTCCTGATCACCGACCAGGGACCCCCGTACCTTTCACTGGTCAGAGGATACGAAATGACAACTGTCAGGGTACGAGTCCCTGCTGAGTGCCAACGGCATGGCAGTGTCTCTCTCCTCTCCTCCCCCTCTGGCCTCTCCTCTCCCGCGCGTCTCCTCAACCCCTCTGCCTTTGCAACATGTTCCGAGGGGACTCGTTGAAAAGAACGTGCTGCAGGGGACACAGGAGTGTTCCAAGCACGGTGGGGTCCCGCGCGCTCCGCCGCCCGACCGCTTTCTTGACGTGACCTTCAGAGGTTCTTACAGTGAGGAAGAGAGTCCGTTTCTGTGTCCCTTCACACGACGGGGCTGTGGCCGCGCCCGGGATCCTAGTGTCCCCCAGCAGGGTCTGGAAGAATGTCCGTCGTGAGCGGCTTGTGGAATGAACACCCCTAACATCTTCGGTACAGCTCCCAGTGGTCAGTGTTTGGCCACGTTTGCACACGCGCTGCTGAGGTTTCTCCGTCTCTCCCATCTGTGTGCGTATACGAGGGTGTGTGTTTTCTGAGCCACTGGGAAATCAGTTGAGGCCCCGTGCCGCTGCGGCAGGTTTGCTTACGCGTCTCCCGAGGACAGAGGGGTGGCTGTACTCCGCTGCGGCGCGGCTCTCACACCCTTCAGATGGGGCCGTGGTCCCCAAAGTGCGTGGTTCTTTGTAGGGGTGGTTTCAGTTTTTTATTCTGATTTTTTGACGGAGGAAAGGGTCACATTCTTTTACTGCCTCGTCACTTTAGTCTCTGATTATTTAGAACAGTCACCCACCTGTTTTGGGGGAGGTTCTTTTGTGACATTAGCATTTCTGCAGAACCCAGACCAGCCGCCCCCTAGAATCATGTGACTGATTATTCCCGCGTGATGCGCTTGAGGTTCAACTGCTGGGCACGAGCAGCACAGTGAGGCAGGGAGTCGGTGGGGAGCTCTGAACAGCGGGGTGCGCACCGTGAGGGCCGCCTCTCCCCACGGCAGCCGTCTCTTGGTTAGGGGAGGGACGCCAGTTTCGGAGGGACTGTCTTAGCGCCACCAGCAGCAGAAGTGTAGAGTGAGGTTCCGTGTTTCTTTGTAGCACTTCTTGCTGTTAGACTGTATCCCAGCTGAGGATTGACGGCGGTGTTTCCCAAGTTGCTTGAATTAACTATTTCCTGTGAGGTTATGTTACCAGTTTGATACGCGGTGAGCTCCATTTGTTTCTGTTCGCATTACATTTTCGGATTTTCCTTTTTCTTTTTGATTTTCCTTTTGGATATGCAACATGTTCATAACACTATAAAAATGGATAAATGGTCAGATTCCTTCCATTCCCTGTTCCTTTCACCCCGCCCTACCCGTCCCATGTATGATCATCTTTCGGTTTATCCTTGTGCTCTTCTCTTTACAAAAGTAGTAACTATATACAGTATATTCTTTCCCCTTGTCATGTCCCAGAGAGCGTGGGATGCTCATATTTTGTTATAAATAGGCTAAAGGGGAGCATGAAGCACAATTGATTCTGGTCTGAAGATAAGTAAGAGCCGGCAGCCTTTCGTCCTTCAGGACGCAGCGATCACCTTCTGTGGGAAATGACCTCAAGCCCCTCCCCTCGGAACCGCTCTGTCCTTCTGCTCCCGCTCTCCCGTCCTCTGTCCTCGCGCTCGCCCTTCCCGCGGCCTGGTCGCTCTGCCGAGCTCTCCCTCCGCCGCACCGTGAGCCTGTGCAGGGCAGGGGCTCTGGCTTCTGTCTCTGTCCCGGGTGCCGCGCGTGCGTCGTGCGGAGCGGCAGCTGCTAAGGGAGCGTTGGAGGAGCGCACGCCGCGTGCGGACACGCGTGCAAGTCAGACGGCTGGGTGAGGTTAGCAGAAATCACACGCTTCTGTGCAATCTTATCACATGCTGGGATGACTTTTACAATGATTCAGATCGTCATTAAATACGTAAAACTGTATTGTGCGTCAGGATGCAAAAAGAAGTAGGAGCCTGTCCCATTTTACGAACGGGCTGCTCGGGTTTCTTGTGGTCCCTAAGCCTGGGTCCTCCCGGTGACGCCAGTGTCTGTGAGACCCTGAGCGGACCGTGTCCCGTGTGTATGTTCTGGGTCACTCTAGGTTCGCTCGCATGGAGGGGAAGACAGTGCTCCGTGGTTCTCCCGGCTTCTGGTGAATGCGCGCTGGGGGGGTCGTCTTGCGATGTGTGCCCCGTTTGATCTGAGTCCTGGCCGCGTCGGCCACCGGCGGTGCAGGGTGCCGGGGAAGAGACTCGTTATCTCAAGCTGTTGGAGGCCGTGGGGGGTGGGCTCAGACGCTGGCCTCTTGGGTGCCTCCTCGAGGGGGTGTGGGGTGCGGGTAGAAGCACCTGTGGGTGGCTTCTGGTCGGCCGGGCGGTGTTACCACGGCCCCGCCCCCGGCCCGCGGTGCTCCGGCTGCAGCTGTGGGGCGATTCCTGCGTGTGTTTCAGGCGGTGCTGATGCAGTCACGGGAGCAGGTCTCGGAGGAGCTGGCGAGGCTGCAGAAGGACAACGACAGTCTGCAGGGGAAGCACAGCCTGCACGCGTCGCTGCAGCAGGCGGAAGACTTCATCCTCCCGGATACCATGGAGGTAACTGTGTCACGGGACCGAAAATGCCGTTTCTGAAACGGCTGCCCACCAACTCTTGTTCAAGACAGGCTTGATTGAGACGGAATTCACGTAGTAAAGCGTAGAATTCAGTGGTTTCAGTATGTTCTCAGACGTGCTTGTCACCTCGGACAGAAGCCCCTCACCCTTGCCCTCCCCACCACCCTGCCGTGAGCTCTTCTCTTCCCGTGGATCGGGCGCGACGGGGGCCGCGTGCTTCCTCCCCGCGGCAGACCGTCGTCAGTGGTCACCGTGCTCGGAGTCACGTCCGAGTGCCGGCCCCCGTGGCCGCGTGCGGCTCCCCGCGTGGACGTTGTTTACGCGCCGGTCCCTGGGTGGGCACTCGGGGGTCTCCGAGAGCGCACGGCTGTGCATGATGTTGCCGGGAACACCCCTGCTCACGTGGGTTCACTCCTCTGGGAGACAGACCTCGGGGTGCAGTCGCCGGGCCCGTGGGAGCTGCGCCCTCCCGGTGCCCGTGTCGCTGTTCTACCCCCGCCGACCCGGCAGGGGCGGAGCGGCGCCTCGTGCTTCTCATTTGCGCTCCCTGCCCGCTCAGCCGTCGTGAGCGTCTCCGTGTGTTTATTGGCCGTTTGTCTGTGCTCCTCGGAGAGATGTCCAGTCAGATCTTTGGCTCATTTCTGAATCGGGGTATGTGTTTTTCTGTGTGGCGCTCCGTGGTTCTTGGTCTAGATCTAGGCCCCTCGCCAGAGTGACCGTCTGCCGGTATTGGCCCCGCTCTGTGGACCGTCTCCTTTACTCCCTCGATGGTGCTCCTTGAAGCTCAGAAGCTCTGAGCTATTTTCCCTCCTGCTCCGGCTCTCAGTGTCCCGGGATCCTCTGCCAAATCGGTCCGTATGTGCCTCCGGCAGGACCAAACCGGGAACACGTGTGAAGGGCTTGCCAGGCTTGGTGTTCTGTACCCGCCCGGAAAGGGTGGACGGCTCCTGCCCCCCGCCCTTAACTTGTTGGGTCGCTTCTGTTCGTCTGTCGTTGGGGAATCTGGGCTGGGAAACCACCCACTTCCCAGAGACCTTCGTGACCATCTCCCGCCCGAGTGCCAGCTGGGCCCGAGATCAGAGGGACCCCGCGGTTCGCATCTTCTGACCCCCCTGCCTCCGCGCCGCCTCCTCAGCAAGCCCTTCTCCCTCAGCAAACCGCATTCCTCACAGTTTTCCCTGATCCTACCCTGCAGAGCCAACCTCTACAGTTTGGGCCTCATTCTCCCCCCCCCCCCCATATACATATTAACATTACTATTGGCTTTTATTTACTCGTGACTTGCCGCCAGCGCCCTGTCTCTGCCCCCGTCCTCCCGACCTGTGTCTCCGTGCAGGTCGCTGGTGCTGCCCTTCGTGAACTGGTGGCTGATCTCAGCGAGAGTCTGGGGACCCATCTGCTCACGCTCTCATCACCACCCCCTCTGATGGGCGCTTCTCTGCGGGGGCGGGACCCTCTTTCCCGGGCTGTTCTGGACTTTGAGTCCCTAGATTGACCACACTATCCCTAGAAGGCTTGAAGGATATATGATCAGTCTGGCCTGTGAGGCCTGGTTCTCAGACCCCGTCCAGGGGTTTTCTTGTCACGGTTTTCTCATTACTCTTTTTTCTGCTACTAGTGATTTTATGTACATCTGGTAGTCATCTGAGAATCCTAGCATTTACCTTAGAGTTGCTTTAGGATATAATTGGACTTTTTTTTTTAAAGAAGACAACTATAATTTAGGGAAATAAGATTTAAAGTGAATTTATTCTATAAAAACAGGCTGCCATCTTGGAAAGCCTAGGTTTGCGCCCCCGCGGTCCCTCCCACCCCAGCCCCGTCAGCTAGCGTAGCCCTTGTCTCGTGGCAGGCGTTCAGCACTGCGAGTGCAGTGTCTGTGTCCACACCGGAGCAGGGACCCTCTGTGCTCAGATTCCACGCTTCCTTTGGGGTTTCCACGTCCCGGCCCTCACCCCCTGGCTCCCTCAGACTGACGGCTGATCGTGGGAGCCGCCAAGGCCTCAGTGTACCCACACTGCAAGTCCCTTAACGGTTTTGCTTGTCTGCCGATGAGCCAGTTTTGAGGGAGAGACATGCAGTGCACAGTGCACCTTTCCGGTTTCTGCGCCCTGCTGAACGTTAGGGCGGGGAGCCCCGAGGGAGCTGGCGCCCCGTGCCAGCTGCTGCGCCCTTTAAAACGACACCCGCGAGTCTGGCGGCAGAGACTGGGGGGGGCTTTCCTCATCTCCCCCGCCACAAACGCGGTGAGCACTGGTTCCTCGGGCGCAGGCGCTGCGGGAGCTGGTCCTCAAATACCGAGAGAGCATCGTGCACGTGCGGACCGCGGCGGAGCACACGGAGGAGAAGCTGAAGGCCGAGATCCTGTTCCTGAAGGAGCAGATTCAGGCGGAGCAGTGCTTGAAAGAGAACCTCGAGGAGACCCTGCAGCTGGAGATAGAAAACTGCAAGGAGGAGCTGGGTGGGGACACGGGCCGTGGGCGGGGCCTGGGAGGGGTGGGCGGGGACAGGGCCATGGGCGGGGCGGGGGGGGGGGGGGGGGCGGGGGAGAAGGGGGGGCAGGGGATGAGCAGAGCTGACTTTGGGATTATAAAGAGTACTTTCAGAATGTGGAAGACAGCAAATGGGTAGGGGAGGTGTGGGAAAGAATGAAGGGGATTTCAGATGTTCTCGTATATCTGGGGTAAATTCAGATAGATATAAGCGGGACTTAATACCCTATTTCCGGGAGAGGAGCTGGCCTGCTGGGCTGCACCCCGACCCCAAAGTTGGACGTGGTGCAGGACACACTTTCCGTGTGGCCTCTGCCTGTACTTGAGTTCCGCGCTGCTGCGGGGTGGGGGCACTTGAGAAAGGGGCGCTAGTTTCCCGGGCTCAGCGTCTGCTTTTTATTGAGACCCAGCTTAGGGTAGAAAGGGGTGTACGTGAAGAAAACCTCAATGCAAAGCGGTCAGTGAGGCGAATGCTTCTCCTCTCTCCCTTGCAGCTTCCGTTTCTAGCCTGAAGGCTGAACTAGAGAGAATAAAAGTAGAAAAAGGACAGGTGAGTCTCCTGAGGTTCGCGTTCCCTGCACCTGCAGCTGGGAGTTGGTGGAAGGCGGGCCGCGGCCCGCCCTGAGGGAGGTGCCGCCTGGTGCCGCGTTGGGGAGAGAGGGGATGTGGGGGGGACACGACGATGACAGGCGGGGGGTTGTGGCGCCGCTGTGCGAATGCGGCCCTCCTACGAGCAGGGTAGGAGGCTTGCGTGCCTCCCGACATCAGCCCCTCTGCTTGCCGACCCATGACCTGCGCCCCACTGGGCAGCCCCTCATCCCACCAGCCCAGCCGTCGGGGCCCTCGCTCACACCCTTCCCCGGGGCTCGGCCACCTTTCCTTCCGAGCTGCTTGCCTCCTCACGCCGTCTCCACCGACACCCGCGGGCCCGGACTCGGTCGGTCTCTGCCCTGGGCTCTCGACGGCCCCGCGTGTCCTACGCCCGTCCGCTGTCCCCTCCCAGGCCTCCGCAGGCCCCTGGCCCTTAGCCGTGACGGCCTCCCGACCGCCGTCCACAGGACCTGGCTCCTCCTGGCGCCTTCGCTCCCCGGCCCGATCTTGTTCCTTCGGGGAAGGGAGGGCCTGCTTCTGCCGGGGCTCACGTCGCCCATCCCGCCATCTCTACCAGGCATACTCGGTTTTTCCCTCCCCGGAAACTGTCACCTCCTGATCTGTCTTCCAGACGCGCTGTGACCCCCAGCTGCAGTGCACGTCCTCTGGTCCCCCACCCCCCCGGCCCCCACGGGTCTGGCTCCTGTGCTGTGGGGGGCGGACGGGCAGACACCCCGCGCTTCGGGGTGCGTCCATCCTGTCGGCGCCCGGACCTCAGTGCTCGCCCCGCGTCTTGTACCAGCCTGACGTCCTTGCCCCCTCTCGGCCCCGCTGCAGAGTGAAACCTGGGTGCTCTCTCAGAATTACCCGGTCGCAGATGCTGTGTCGCTGCCCACCCCCCGGGGCCCCGCCCAGCTCAGGGCCTCTCCGAGCACTTGTGCCCACATCTTCCCGCCTCCGCCCCCCCCACTGTCCTTCCCCTGGAAGAGGTTTCTGTTGAGGGTCCACGTCACGTCAGCTCTTCTGGCGGAGCTGCTTCTCCGCGTTCATGTGCTACGGGTCAGGCACGCGTCTGTCTCCTGACTTCTCTGTCCCCAGCGCTTAGGACCTAGTAGGTACCTGACCCCCGTCTCAGGAGACAGGTCTTGGAGCCGGAACCGCGGGGGCAGCGGCGCTCGGGCGGGGGCGCCCCAGGCCCTTCCTCAGCCGGCTCCCCTCCTTTCCCAGCTGGAGGCCACCCTGAGAGACAAGTCTCAGCAGCTCGAGGGCCTCCAGGAGCTGAAAATCACTTTGGAGGAACAGTTAAAAAAGGAGACCGCTGCTAAGGTGACGTTCTTATTGGTAATTTCACACAAGTAGTGCCGCCTGCGTGGGAGGGGACGTGGCAGTTTGGAGCCGTGTCCCCCGAGGGCAATGTCTGCAGGCGGAGGGGAAGGGACCCGAGTCGGGGCCCTGCGGCGGGCGCTGCTCTCCGCCGCCCGTGGGACCCGTCCCCAAGCACACGCTGCCCGAGGTCAGCCCCGGGGGGAGCAGCCTCCGCGAGGGTGACTGCGGCCCGGTCCCTCACGGGGCGGCCCGGGGCAGGCGCCGGACTGTCCCCGTGGCCGTGGTAGCTCGTCTCAGCTGCTGCTTTTCGCCGACAGACCGTGGTCCCGGGGCTGCCGGGGGTGGGGGCGCGCGGCCCGGGCCTCCTGGGGGACTCGTCCTCGCTGCCCCGTAGGTGACCGTGGAGCAGCTCATGTTCGAAGAGAAGAACAAGGCTCAGAGGCTGCAGACGGAGCTCGATGTCAGCGAGCAGGTCCAGAGAGACTTCGTAAAGCTTTCTCAGACCCTTCAGGTGAGGCCCTTGGGGACCCTGGGGCCCAGGCCCCTCTCCCCGGCAGCTCCGCGAGGGAAGTGAAGCTGGGGGCACGGACGCGAGCCCCTGCCCGGCCCCTGCCCGCGTGCGGTTCCTCTCCCGGGTCCTGCTGGCCCGCGGCCCCGCCTTCCCTCTGTGGGCGCCCCGAGCCCCCGTCCTCTCCTTCAAGGCCCAGCTTAGCGTGGCCTCCCCGTGGAGCCACGGACGCCTGTGGGGACATTCAGGGGCTCGTTTGTGTGCCCCCCACTCAGCCGTGGAGCCTGCGAGGTCAGGGCCCGGGGGTCATCCGTGCCGCGGTCCCAGCGCTCAGCCCGGGCCTGTCGCACAGCAGGTCCCGGAGCGAACTGCTCTCGGAGGGGCCCTGTCTCCTGGGAGGCCCCGGGCCGAGGCGCACGCCCGTGACCCCCCGTCCCCCCAGGTGCAGCTGGAGCGGATCCGGCAGGCGGGCTCCCTGGAGCGGATCCGGGCCATCCTGAACGACACGAAGCTGACCGACATCAACCAGCTCCCCGAGACATGACAGCCGCAGGACGCCGGCCCGCACCCCGGGGCCTTAACTCCTCCTTAGAGCAACATTAATTATTATTTAACTCTTAACTGAAGAAGTCACGAGAAAGCCTGGAGCGATGCTTGCTTCTGGCGGGACACGCCGCGGCGGGAGCGCGACCGGCCGGGGGGACAGACGGACACGCTGGACTCCGGGGGGTGGGGTCCGCTGGGGACGGAAGAAGTGCTGCTTTATCCAACGTTTTCCTGCCTTTAGAGCAACATCCCAATCGTGTTTGGAATCCCATTTTCTGTTCCTAGATGTCGGGGGAGAGCATTTCCTGTTTGTCGTCCAGCAGGCAGGGGTGTAGTGTGCGTACGAGTATTTTATATTAAAATATGAAGTCGGAGAGCAGGCCGTCGGCTGGGGCTGCAGTGCTCAGCTCAGTGCGTTCTCTTTCTTTCTCACCATTTTCTCTTGCGTCGGAGGACCTTCGGTGCGACTGACACTTGCCCGAGAACCACTGGACGGTGGCGACACCACCGATGCGGGCGCGGACTTGACTGTGAGACCTGAGGTGCGGCGGGCGCCCCGCCGCGGAGGCCGAGGTTCAAGGAGAAGCACAAGCGACCGCGGAAGCACCTTTGTGGCCCCGGACGTGCTCTGCCGGCCCGCAGGTACCAGGGTTGAGCCGAACGGGCACGTCTGCTCTTTTGAAAACTGTTTTAGTTTAGCTATTGGATCAGTGGAAAAATAATAATAATAAAACAAGCTATGTCTGACATCTAGTATAAACTAAATCTGCTCGTTCCCACCTCGAGTCCACGGCCCGTGTACCTGGTTTGTTTTCCTTTACGGACGTCGGTGTGGGGCGGGGACGGGCCGCTGCGTGACGTCAGACCCCTCCCTCTGCAGAAAGCTCAGGAGCGGAGGGACCGGGCGGGGGAGCAGCGCGGCGGGAGTGAGTGGCTGTGAGTCCGGCCCAGAGGTCAGAGCGGCTGGTGGCTCGAGAAGTCTGTGGTTCTCAGCCGGGAGACACTAGGAGCCAGTGCTCTCGGCCCGTCGTGCGCGAACATTAATTGGTTTAAAATCTCTGCAGAAAGTACTACTGGGTTTAGAGAGAAGAACCTGTAGTCCCACTCGGTCAGGACCACCGGCAGGCGGACACTCGGGTGTGCAGCCGGGTCGTGACCTCCTGGAGCGTGTCCACCCGGGACGCCGGCCCCGCGCACACCGATTCCTCCCTCGGGCACCGGCGGGGTCCGCGGGGGGCGCCCAGCTGAGAACATCCTAGGGAAACCCCGGGTTCTGCTCAGGGTTCTGGTGTGAAACCGGGGTGTTGCTACCTGGGGAGGAAGCACTTCCGGAAACCGGGCCGTCCGTGCGAGGGGAAGGAGCCGGTGCCCGCCAAGGGACAGGTCAGCTGGGCTCCCCGAGCGTCCCCGGCGGCTGGCCCGCCCTTCCCTCTGGACTCCTCCGCGGAGGTCACTCGGCCCCACCCCCTCCTAGAACTCGGGCGCCGGCAGGTGCAAGACAGGACAGACCTGTGCCCAGCGAGGCTCCTCCCCCGCTGGGGTCCGGCCCACCTGGTACCCATCGGGGTCCCTATGTGACTGCGCTCGACACGCGTCCTTGACAGTGTTGGCATCGAACAGCGGCGGCCTCCGTTGGGTCCCGGCGCCGCTCCTGGAAACCCCGGCCGCCGTGGTGGCCGCCGGAGCACGGGACACGGGCCAGCCCGGGGAGCCCCGCGGCCGGCCGCTCCAGGAACTCCTAGGTCCTCGTGGAACACGACCCCAAACCTCAGCTTAAATACACATTTCAACTTCTACATAAAGCATTTATTCGGTAACTGAAACAAGTAGGAAAGACGAGGGGCCGAGTGAGACCAGGGCCCGC
>JAQQSY010000486.1:0-15643 GCA_028646535.1 Procyon lotor | reverse complement strand
TTAGGATAACAGAACACAGTGAAAAAAAAAAGCATATCTTTTTTTTTTTTTTTTAAGATTTTCATTTATTTATTCGACAGAGAGAGAGAGAGGGAGATCACAAGTAGGCAGAGAGGCAGGCAGAGAGGAAGGGGGAAGCAGGCTCCCTGATGAGCAGAGAGCCTGATGTGGGGCTCCATCCCAGGACCCCGAGATCATGACCTGAGGTGAAGGTAGAGGCCCCAACCCACTGAGCCACCCAGATAAAATGCATATCCTAATCAAAAGAAAGTAAGAGTGGCTACATTAATTTCAAACAAAGTAAAACAAGATATATTACTAAGGCTAAGTACATTCAGAGGTTTATTTAACGAACAAGACCTAAACAATCCTAAATATGTAAGCACTTCAGAAGAGTGCAACATATCCCAGGTTAAAACTTATGAAAGGAGCAATAGACAAATCCATAATTATAGTTGGAAACTTCACTACACCTTTCTCAATAATCAGAATAAGAACTCAGAGACTCAGCAATGTAGAAGACTCAGTATTATCAACAAAGTTCACCTAACTGACCTTTATAGAAAACTCCACCCAACACACAATCTTTTCAAGTACACATGGCACATTTACCAAAAAAGATTCTATCCTGGTCCATTAAACAAACAAAAAATCAAAAACCCTTTAACACATAAGAATTGAAACCATATAAATCATGTTATTTTACCACAAGAGAAATAAACTTGAAATCAGTAACAGAAAGGTATCTCAAAAATTCCCAAACACTTCTCAGGGCGCCTTGGTGGCTTAGCAGTTAAGCATCTGCCTTCCGCTCAGGTCATGATCTCAGGGTCCTGGGATGGAGTCCCACATCCAGCTCCCTGCTCAGCAGGAAGCCTGCTTCTCCATCTCCCACTCCCTCTGTTTATGTTCCCTCTCTTGCTGTCTCTGTCAAGTAAATAAATAAAAGTTTTTTTAAAAAAAAATTCCCAGGGGCGCCTGGGTGGCTCAAGTCGTTGAGCGTCTGTCTTCGGCTCAGGTCATGATCCCAGAGTCCTGGGATCGAGCCCCACATCGGGCTCCCTGCTCGTCAGGAGGCCTGCTTCTCCCGCTACCATTTCCCTCTGCTTGTGTTCCCTCTCTCGCTGTGTTTCTCTGTCAAATAAATAAAATCTTTAAAAAAAAAAAAAAAAAAAATTCCCAAACACTTCACAACAATCCATGGTTCAAAAAAGGAGGAAGTAAGGGAAATTTTAAAATATTCTGAACTGTATAATAGAAACACAACATGAGAGATGTAGCTAGATTAGTGCTTAGAGGGTATTTATAGTATCAAACGCATACATAAAATTTTTTTTAAAAAGGGAGGAAAATCTGTTATTAATACTTAAACTTCAACCTTTAAAAAATACAAAATTAAGAAAAAATTAAATCTGAAGTAAGCAGAATGAAGGAAAAAGTGAAGAGCAAAAATCAATGAAATTGAAAATGTAAAGTCAACACAGAAAATCAGTGACACTGGGGCTCCTGAGTGGCACAGTCACTTAAATGTCCAACTCTTGCTTTTGGTTCAGGTCATGGTCATGATCTCAGGGTCGTGAGATCAAGACCTGTGTCGGGCTCTACGCTGAGTGTGGAGCCTGTTTGTGATTATTCCTCTCCCTCTGCCCCCTCCTTGTACTCATTCTCTCTCTCTTGCAAATGAATAAATCTTAAAAAAAAAAAAAAAAAAAATGAAACCCAAACCTGGTTCTGTGGAAAAAAAAAAAAAATCAAGGAAATTGGTAAGCCTCTTGCCAGACTGGTCAAAATAAAAATAAAGAAGACATAAATTGCCAGTATCAGGAAGAAGAGAAGGACATTAACGTAATCCCAAAGGCATGAAAAAGATAAAAAGGGAATAAAGATGACAAACAACTTCATACCTATAAATCTGACAAACTCCTTGAAAGACACAATCTACCAAAGCTAATGCAATAAGAATAAATACTCAGAAAAGTCCTGTTTCTATTAAAGAAATTGAATTCATAGTTTTAAAAAACCTCCCAACAGAGAAAACTCCAGGCTCTGAAGTTATGTTTCTCTGAAATCTTTTTTCTCTCCTGCAAACCTCCTTCCTGAGGGGGCTTCTCCTTAAATCTGCACCATATGTTCCCCAGGCCAGCTGTATAGCTGTGGCTCCTACAGAAGAACATCATTTCACTGTGCTCCCCAGTGAGATTTACTGTTTCTTACGTTCCGTGCCTTTCTTTCACTTCTTTATTTTGCTTGACCATAACTTCTGAGGCTTTCCAGGTTTGAAAATATCTTACTTTTAAAGATTCATTTATTTGAGAGACACAGAGAGACAGCACGCATAAGCAGAGGGGCAGAGGGAGATAGTATCCCAAGCAGATTCCACTCCGAGTGCCAAGCCCCATGCGGGCTCCATCTCATGACCCTGACATCACAACCTGAGCCAAAACCAAGAGTATCATGCTTAACTGACCGCACCACCCAGGCATCCCTGAAAATACCTTTGTTCTATTCACATACTTCATTGTTAAACAGCCACAATTCTGGTCAAGACTGATGTTGATACATTCAATTCTTTTTTCTATTTTTCTAATTTTGTTTTCTCTGGAAACCTTCAAGATTTCTGTTTTTTTCATTCTCGGTGCTATGAAATTTCACAAACATGTGCCTATGGGTAGGCTTTTTTGTTTGTTTGTTTTTCAATACTGAGCACTCTTAGGAACAGAAACAGAATGTTATACACCTGATTTTTAATGAAGGTTGTTCTGGTCGGGTGATAGAATCTGGGGTAATGTTTCACAGTCATCTTTCTATTTATGTTGCTTGAAAGAGTTTATAATAAGCATATATTTTTATAAAAGCTATCCCACTAAAAAATAACAGGAACATCCCATAATGTCAATTAAAGCTTTAAATGTTGTAAACTCTGATTCCCTAATTCTACTTCCGGAAATCTATGTTCTAGCAAAGGGTGCAAAATTATACATACAAGAATGTATATGATAGCGCTGTTTATACCATTAAAAAATATGAAACAGGGGCACCTGGGTGGCTCAGTAGGTTAAAGTCTCTGCCTTTGGCTCAGGTCATGATCTCAGGGTCCTGGGAGCAAGCCCCACATTGGGCTCTCCGCTCAGCAGGGAGCCCGCTTCCTCCTCTCTCTCTCTCTGCCTGCCTCTCTGCCTACTTGTGTTCTCTCCCTCTATGTCAAATAAATAAATAAAATCTTAAAAAAAAAATTAGAAACAGCATAAATGTCTACCAGTTAGGGTCTGGTTAAACAAACTATGGTGTATATATGTGTGTGTGTGGGTATACATTTTTTTTTTTTTTACAAACACTGTGTATGTGTATAATATACACCAACATAGAAAGATGTAAAAAATATTACTAAATGAAAGCAGTGTTGTAAAATAACATTTACATTAAAATAAAAAAGCTAAGAAGCCAAACCATAACTGAAAATAGAAAATGGAATAATACAAAATACAAATGGATTTAATGATCCAGTTACCAAATGCTTCACTTGTAAGACAAAGATATCCCACAGAATTTTTTAAAATCCAATTCTATGCACATATTAATCAAAAGAAGGTTGTCACCGCTATATCAAAATTCAAAAGAGGTCACAGATGGGCGAAGACTCGGGAAACATGATAACTAAATGCAACAACAGGATCTGGATTGGGTCCTAGAACAACAAAAAATTAATGGAAAAATAGTAATACTTGGATAAAGTGTATAATTTAGTGAATAATATTGTAACAATATTAATTTCTTGGTTTTGGTCATTATACTATGATCATGTATTGTGTTAACATTAGTAGTGGGGTGAAGAGTTTACAGGAACTCTCTATTTCTGCAATTTTTCAGTAAGTCTAAAACTATTTCAAAATAAGGTTTTAAAAAAATCAGACTAGACTTTAAAACAAAAGGCATTACTAGAGATAAAAAGGAACACTTCTAAGTGGGAGGGAAAAAAGGTTCAATTCATAAGAAGACAGACCAGCTATAAAGTTGTTTGTTTCTAATAACATGACTTCAAAATAAATAAATCAAAAATGATGGAACTACTAGGGAGAAATAAATCTATAATAAATCACAGAGATTTAACACACTGGAAATTCTCAGTATTCATCAATCACATGCACATGCACACACACACACACACACAAATCAGTAAGGAAAGAGATTTTAACAAAAGCATTAACAAATTTCACCTAAAAGACATATTAAGCATTGCACCAGACCACAGAATTCACATTTCTGTCTCTCACTCTCTCTCCCTCACACACATGCACATTCATATTCACACAGCATTAAGGAAAAAACAAAACCATATACAAAGCAAGGACTTAAACATTTCAATGATTATTCAATTCAAGGTATTTTGATGGTAGTTACATGGGTGTTAACTTTTTCTTCACTCAACTAACCACCTTTGCACAGTGTAGCCAATGAGGTTTACCCCAGGCATGATTACTGCTAATTGAAAACTTTTCTCATTTAACTGTCCACATATATTTTATATCTTTTTCTTCACATTTATTACATTTCACAATAAAGTTTCTTAAAAGTTCACTGATCTAGGGGCACCTGGGTGGCTCAGTCTTTAGGCGTCTGCTTTCGGCTTGAGTCATGATCCCAGGGGCCTGGAATCAGCCCCATGTTGGGCTCCCTGTTCAGCAAGAGGCCTGCTTTTCCCTCTCCCAGTCCCCCTGCTTGTGTTCCCTACCTCGCTGTTTCTCTCTGTGTGTCAAATAAAATCTTAAAAAAAAAAAAGTTCACTGATCTATATCATTTATTTATTTATTATAAATAATATATACTTCTTCCTAGTAGTTCTATCATTTTTTTTTCAGTTTTTCAACACTTATTCCACAGCAGCAAAACTCCCAAGATAAAATTATGAAGAGGGGATGATGGTATACTTCAACAGAAAATAAAACAAGACTCAGAATTTAAGGGTTCCAGCAAAATAATCCCTGTTGTACTCCAGTAGCTTCAAATATTTATAAATCCAGGAATCCTAAAAGCAATCCTCAAAATAGTATTTATATACAATCAAATCACCATAATGCAAAACTACAAATAAGAGTAGATGACCTGAGTATATACATCCTAAACAGTAAACAATCTAAATTAAAAACACCTTCAATATAAACAATAACTGAATCAAAGGTGCTCATGTCAACTGCCAAAAGCAGTTCTATGGTAAATTTGTCTCATCAATCATCCACTTTAATGAAACCTTCAACCAAAGTAGTAATTCTCAACTTTCAAAATATTATCATCTCTTTATTGTTGCCAGTTTTGAGATCAAACAAATACACAGCAATTATGTTATAACTAAAACAAATACAGAACAGTTAAGTGATTAATATTTTAATTTTTAAGAAGTAAAAATAACATATTCCCAAATATGTTTAAAATGATAAAAACTAAAGCTATGTTCACAAAAACTTCAGGGTGAACTATTTTTTTTATTAAAAATTTTCTTTTTGTTGAAAATTTATTAAGAATTAAAAATTACTAAGAGTAGTTTATTACTTATTTGTTGCTGCCAAACAAATTACTCCCAAACTGAGCAGTTAAAACAACACACATTTGTTATTTCAGATCCTGAGGAATCTGGTGTTGGCTTTGCTAGGTCCTCCAGTTCAGGGTCTCTCACAAAGTGGTAATCAAAGCAACAGGCAGGGCTACAATCGTTTCAAGGTTTAACTGGGACAAGATCTTCTAACTTCACTTAGTGGTTGTTGGCAGGATTCAGTTCCCAGGGGTTACTGAACTTTCTCTGTGGGCTATTAGCCAAAGGCTGACCTCGATTCCTTGACAGGTGGTCCTTCTATAAGTCAGCTCATGATATAACAAATAGGCTTCATCAAAGAGCAAGCAAGAAAGGGCCAGCAAAAAGAAAGTTACAGTCTCTTGTAACATAATCTCTTAAGTGACATCCCATTACTTTTGTCATATCCTGTTAGAAATGAGCTTCTTGGTAGTCCACCCTGAAGAGAAAAGGATTACACAAGAGGATGAATACCAGAGTTATCTTAGAAGGCTGGCTCTTACAAGTAGCAGAGGGAAAAGGCAAAGTGAATAAGTCAAGAGAACCAGATTCTAGTAACTATGTGACTAAATACAATCTCTCAAGGCTTCAGTGTTCTCACTGAGAAAAACTGAGAGAATAGCCTAAAGATCTTTAGGATCATTTAAATTCTAAATCCTGTGCTTATTTACCATGTTTTTTGGAAAGAATTACCAAGGATTAGAGCTATTTGGTGAAAATGCCTCATTTTATAAAAGACGGCCAAATTTCAGGAAAGTTAATACAGACAGGCAGTAAACCACATTTATTCTGCTCTTATGCCTAGTGCTCTTTGCACTATATAGCATGTTGCTTTTGTAATAAATGCCCTTAAACAGCCCCATCCCTTCTTTATAATAGTATCAAAATCCAAGAAACAGAAAAGCAAATTGAGAGTAATAATATAGTAGTTCCAAGAGCAACAAAAATTGATGTTATGCATCACCTTTTTATTTCATAAACCCTAAGGCTAACTCTGTAGGTAGCCTGTGAGATGAAAATGAGCTATCCTCTGCCCATCCCCAGTCCCGGATATTTAGACATACTAGTAATAAATCTGTTGACAGGGAATTATAAAAGCAACAAATAACAGATTGTAGCAGAGAAATACAGTCACCTTAAAGAAAACAAGATTAAATATAACCTAAATGAAGTGTCTAAAAATAGAAACTGCACCCAGAAAAGACAAAGTTTGTCCCCACTGGAATCCTGGAAAATACAGAGTCCCAGAGGTCAACAATGACAATATGATGCAGGCAATGTCCAGGGGAGTAGATACTCTAGGAAGCTAATCACAATCTCTGGACTGATAGATCTATCCCTATTGTACCATTAAACATTGGTAGTACATAAATACCTTGTTTGTTCCTATATGAGGTCTACTTTATAACCTTTACCAACCATAACTTGTAATGACTCCAACACTCATTCAAGAAGCATGATGAAAACAATGCATATAAGTACAGTTGTTTTGTGTGGCAATTATAAAGCAGTAAGGTATTTGTATTTGTCAAAATATGTGTGTCTAAACGTATATAAATGCATAAATGGGTCAAGAATTTCTATGTAAGAGGGACGCCTGGGTGGCTCAGTGGTTAAGCGGCTGCCTTCGGCTCAGGTAATGATCCCAGAGTCTTGGGATCGAGTCCCATATCCGGCTCCTTGCTCGTCAGGGAGCCTGCTTCTCCCTCTGCCTCTGCCTGCCACTCTGCCTGCTTGTGCTCTCTCTCTCTCTGACAAATAAATAAAATCTTTAAAAAAAAAAAATTTCTATGTAAGAAAGGCTTAAGGACAGCAGTGGTTGGTGGTGGAAGCTAGGCCTAATGGCTTATCATAAATCTATGTTTGCATAACAATCAAGTAAAAAAAAAGAGAAAAAAAAAAACAAGAATGACCAAAGCTCAATTATCTATCTCAAAGAAAAGATCAAGTTGATGGAGATTACCCCTAAGTCTCTTATTAGTATTAGTGTATATCTAAATATATTTCTAAATTCACTTCTATAAAACACCTAAAAAAAAGAAATTGTTAGCTAAAAATGTTAATATAGGCTAAAATAGTAGTCAAAGAAAGTTCTGACACTTTCAAAAGTTTTTTGATATTTTTCAGTACTGAATGAAGGACAGGGAGCCCAAAGTAAGAGAAGATGAACTGGACAGCCCCATGGGGCATCTAAAAAAAGAGAGCACCTCCACCACCCACAAGGATGCCACAGCTGAGTTTCAGGGCCCAAGCCATTGGCTATTATTACCTTCCAAATTATGAGTATATTCAATCAGGTAGATATAAATTTTAATCAAGCCATCCCACAATGGAACAGTTCAAAAGGTGGTATCTCGGGGCGCCTGGGTGGCTTAGTGGGTTAAAGCCTCTGCCTTCAGCTCAGGTCGTGATCTCAGGGTCCTGGGATTGAGCCCCACATTGGGCTCTCTGCTCAGCGGGGAGCCTGCTTCCCTCTCTCTCTCTCTCTGCCTGCCTCTCTGCCTGCTTGTGATCTCTCTGTCTCTGTCAAATAAATAAATAAAATCTTTAAAAAAAAAAAAAAAGGTGGTATCTCAAAGTATTGCAGAAAGTGGGCGCCTGGGTGGCTCAGTCGTTAAGCGTCTGCCTTCCGCCCAGGTCAGATCCCAGGGGCCTGGGATCGAGCCCCGCATCGGGCTCTCTGCTCTGCAGGAAGCCTGCTTCTCCCGCTACCAGTCCCTCTGCTTGTGTTCCCTCTCTCGCTGTGTTTCTCTCTGTCAAATAAATAAAATCTTTAAAAAAAAAAAAAGTATTGCAGAAAGTATTTTAAGATTTTTATATTTTTTTACTCTAAGTGTCCAGAACTGTTTGGATATTCATCCCTTCCTAGCCTTTAGGGACTATGAGAATATCAAAATATCAGAAAAGGGTTGTTATTTTCTTTCTTTTCTCATCTCTTAACTCTTTTGTTCATCAGCTTTAAAAGGATGGGAAAAAGTAGGAGTAATAAGAACAGTTTAAAGAAGCCTGAAATAGCTGTCTAATAAGCCTTGAGGTATACTTAGAGATTTCAAACTTAACTCCAAAATGGTATACCACATGCTGGTTAATACTATTATTTAATCTCGAAACACTACAGCACACAATATTTAATACAATTATGTATTTAGATTTTTTTCCAATTAATAATTTCACCACCACCAATAGGCTAAAGATTGAGCTGTCTTTTTTTTTTTTTTTTTTAAGATTTATTTATTTATTTGAGAGAGAGAGAGAGAGAATGCACAGGACCACACGTGCAGGGGGAGGGGCAGAGGGAGAGAGAGAATCTTGAACAGTTTGTCTGCTGAGCAGCAGCGTGACGGGGGCTTGATCTCACCACCCTGAGATTACGACCTGAGCTGAAATCAAGAGCTGAATGCTTAACTAAAGGAGCCACCCAGGTGCCCCAAACTGTCATTTTTGAAGAGTCATTTTTCAACATACTAAGTCTTAGCAATCTACGAAACAAGAATGAAAGAAAGGAGGGTGAAAGGGAGGGAGAGAGGAAGGGAGAGAGAAGGAGAGGGAGGGAAGGCAAGCAAATAAGCAGGCATGCAAAAAAGAAAGAAAAAAAAGGAAGAAAGAAGCAAGGAAAAGGAAAGAAGGAAGAAAATACAACAGAGGCTGTATATGATCTGCAAAGCCTAAAATATAAGCAGTCCTAGCTTTACACAGTACTGCATTAAATGAAACTCCACAAAAGCAAGGACTGCCTATATTTACTATCTGGCCCCTCACAGAATTTAATGGCCTCTGAAATAGAGGATACCTAAATAAGCAAACATATGAAGAGGTGTTAAATATTATTAGTCATTAGGGAAATGAAGGAAAACCCCAATGTGGTATCACTATAAATCCTCCAGAATGGTTAAAATGAAAAAGACAACACTAAGTGTTGCAAGTTTTTGGAGGAGCCAGAATTCTCAAACAATGCTAATAGGAGTGCTGACACAATTTGAAAAATTTTTGGTAGAGTATACCAAAAATACATACCTGCATACCCTACAATATAGCCATTTCACTAATAGGTATATGTATATCCAACAGAAATGTACATATATATTCACCAAAATACAACTGACCCTTGAATAACGCAGGAGTTAGAAGCACCAATACCACACAGTGAAAAATCCAAGTTTAACTTTTTTGACTCCCTAAGAATTTGAATACTAATAGCCTACTGTTAACTAGAAACCTTATCAATAACATAGTCTATTTGTACACATTTTATATATGTACTATATACTATATCCTTACAATAAAACATGCCAGAGAAAAGACAATGTTCAGAAAATCATAAGAGAATATACATTTACAGTAGTGTACTGTATTTATTGAAAAAAATCTATGCATAAATGGACTCCTACAGTCCAAATGCATGTTGTTCAAGGGTCAAACAGTACTTATTGAAGCTCAAAAGTGAGGCTCAAGGACTATTTACTGTATGATTCCATTCATATAAAGTCAATAATAGATAAATTCATAGATGACTTTAAAACTCTACAGAATCGTTACCTTTGGAAATGGGTCACACAATGTGGGGTTTCTAAGATGCAAGTAATGCTCCTTGATCCACCTACTGGAAACATGAGTATGTACGCTTTGTGAAAATTCAATGAAATGTACCCTTATGATTTATGTGATTTTTCTCTATTATACCCTAAAAATTTACACACTAAAAAGATTTTTATAAAATCTATGCTTTTAAAAGAAAATTGTGTACACTCCTCTTTCATTTTTCTGCCATCATTACTTTTCATCAATGAGGTTCTTAATTTGTTATCTCATATAGAAGTCAGCTTCATTTTAATTAATTTTCTTGGTATACTATTGCACAGGATACCCAAATGATTATGTAACTGTCATCTTCAGTTCAATCAGTACCACACTAGATCCCAAGAAGAAATTCTGGAAAGCCAATTATTTATGAAAGTACGTTAAAGTCACCTGAAGGTTGGGGGGGGGGTGCTTGAAATGTGGTTTTGTTTGGCCCTTTGTTTTTTTTTTTTTTTTTGGCCCTTTGTTTTGGTTTACCTTTGTCTACTTCCACAGTGATTTAATCTGCATAACATGCTCAAAGGAGCTTTTCAAAAAACACTGTTCTTGGGGGAAAAAATTTTTTTTTCTACCATCCTGCCTAATAATGCTGCTGCTACCTTGTGTTTATCTAGTTCCTTCCATCCTGGAACTTAAAATACTTCACAAATACTGTTGGATGGTGTCACCTTCCAGAGAAATCTGGGCTCAGGGTCAATGTGAACCCAAAAATTCTAACGGCCGTGCATCGCATTCTACAGCCGTGCATCGCATTCTTTGCTGAAACTTACAAGTGCGAGAACTGAAACACACGATTAAGTGACTCTCAAGGACACACAGTCAATCACAGGTTGAGCCAGGACCTGAACTCTTCAACTAACCGACGTTTAAGGGAAAAACAAACGAAAATCTAAAATCCTTAAATAAATGCTCAGCTGCTGAACTCTTGTCATAGGAAACGGGAGGATGCCGAAATTATGCCCAGAAAGAGGACCTGCGAGTCCCAGGACGCTGACCTTTGCGTGAGTACCATCACTCCGGCCGTGCGGGGGCAACATTCACTGGGCGCAGATTCCGCGCAGCCCCTTCTCTTGCGCCAAGGAGGCTGCGGCCGGAAATTCCAGGGCGGGATCTAAGCCCACCCTTCCTTTTCGCCGGTCACCCACACCTCCCAGCCTACCTGTTTACCTGAGATGCGCCTGGCACTGCCTGGAGAGCCGACTCTGCGCGCTCGCCCAGAGTTTCTGAGGCCGGACGCGCGGCCACCACGTCAGCCAATCGACTTTCGCTCTAAGCCTCCTGACCCGGGAGCCCACCCGCCTGAGGAGGTGCGCGCGCCCGCAAACGACCGGGCGGGGCGCCGTGGGGGAGGAAGACAGCCGCACGCAGCGCGCCAGTACCCCCGGGGAAGTGAGGCGGTACGGGCGCCCGGCAGGGGAAGGCGGCGCGCACCGGGCATGCGCATACAGCGGCGCCAAAGCCGCGGGGCGGGGCTTCTAGACGACCCGGGACCTTACTAAGTACTTGTAGGAGTTGGGAGGGAAAAGAATGCTGATTTAGTGATTTTTGGTGGCTGCCGCGGCAGGACTCTTGGGTTGTCGGTTCCGCGACCACGGGCGCACTTTGCGAGAGCAAAATACTATCCGGACAAAACGTAATCGGGCTAGAAGAAGGAAACCATGTGGTTAGAAATGTGTCTTGTGGCCTCAGAGTTAGGTTTGCAACCCCCAAGAAGCTGGAGGAATTGTGGTTTCCTGGTTGGTTTGCCTGTGGTTTGGGGTGAGAGGACACTGGGGAGTGGGGGGGCATGTTGTGAGGTGATGATTGAATGAAAAGAGCTGAAGTGGATTCCAGTTGGGTGAGCAAAAAGCAATATGTAACTCCTGGCCGGGAATGTTTACAAATTAAAACTTGGAGGTGGTAAACTTTTTGACGGAAGTACTACAGAACGAGATCTCGATGCTTACGTTCAACTAGTGAATTTTTTAAGACACAATGTTGAATCTTCCAGAGTTCAGGAATTAAGTCCTCAATTCATATACCTCTATGTTGAAACCAGAAAGGACTGGCATAATTAAATAGCTGCTAGGAATTCAAATGTGGCTTTCTTGTGCCACATAATAGTTATTACTTTTATAAATGTCACCTTAACTCCTTCAGACACCAAATAATTATTGAGTACATACTATGTGCCTGCTACTCTTCTGGGTGTTTGTTAAGCAATGATAATGGTTTTTTGGTTTTTGGTTTTTTTTTTACACATCCCCAGAGAATAGGCGTAATATGAGGTGTTGACAGTTTCCCAAGTTAAAAGTTCAAGTTAATGGAAGGAATTTATACTTTAGTAAGTGCAAAAAAAGGAAATGAAAAAAGAAGACAAAAAACTGAATATAAATCGATTGGAAAAGGGGGTGACTGGTGGCTCAGTTGGTTCAGTGTGGGACTCCCAATTTCTGCTGGGGTGGTGATCTTGCATCCTGAGATCAAGTTTCCCATTGGGCCCCACACTCAGAAGGGGTCTGCTTAGGATTTTCTCTCTCCCTCTGCCCCTCCCCCTGCTTTCTCTCTCTAAAATAAATCAGTAAAATCTTTTTAAAAATTGGTCGGAACAAAATAGATTATAATATTCCCAAACTCTTGGGTATTATAACATAATTAAAGGACAGTGCTCTAAAGAGGTTTGTTACAGATTCAGCTTTGAAATACATTTTTTCTTTATTTCAGTCAAGGTTTGAATCAGATATTTACAGATACAAAGTACCACTGAATATATGAGACAAAAAGAGTGGTATAATTTGTTAGAGTTGATAGGAAGCACGCTCCAATTAAGAATGGCCCCGGAGGGGCGCCTGGGTGGCTCAGTGGGTTAAAGCCTCTGTCTTCTGCTCAGATCATGTTCTCAGGGTCCTGGAATCGAACCCCGCATCGGGCTTTCTGCTCAGCGGGGAGCCTGCTTCCCTACTCTCTCTCTGCCTGCCTTTCTGCCTACTTGTGATTTCTCTCTGTCAAATAGATAGACAGATAGATAGATAAATAAAATAAAATAAAATAAAAAAAAAAGGAATGGCCCCTGAAAAGGTTTAAGGCCAACTCATTATGTGCAAAGGAAAGTTGCTTTTCCTAGCTAAGGAATAAGAAGAAACCAGAGGGGAGAGTGACCACAACATTGAGAAAATTCAAACCAAATTATGGATTCATTGATCAAATTTAGAGAAAGTAATTGTACTATTTTTCTCTAGGTAAAGGTACATTAACATTAAAGCTCATCTGGGTGCTAAAAGTCTCCCCGGTAAAAAGAAAACCCCACGTTTTCTTTGTCGCTCAGTAACTTGTTTTTTCTTCCACCTTTGGTATCCAGTGAGTTGAAACATTAGGACTTTTCTCCCTAGCCCTTCCTCTAACTCACCTGAAGTAACTCTTTAATGTTCTTTTCCTGAATGTTTCAGACTTCAATAGCTAATTTTCCCCAAAATCTCTTCTACACCATAGTCACTCATATATACATTTCGTTATTCTTTTATCTTTCTAACAGTTGTGAGTCTATAGGAAATGAAAGAGACCAATTAGAGCCTTCTTTCCTGTTCTCAAGCTAATTATCAAAGGTATCTATGCCTTCATCCCTCTTATAAGTTGGGCTTTTGCAGAACCTTGGCTAAGGATGAGAGGGAAAAGAAAATGAACTCTTTCCTTACAGAGAGCAAAAGAATGTCTGATCATGAATGCTTTCAAGTCCACAAATATCTTAAGTCTCTTGCAGTGTGCCACAATCAGTTCTGGAAATAAAATAATGAATAAAAATTATGCTTACAAGTACCTGAGGATGCCATGTGCTTTTAGTCAGGGTTCTCTAGAGAAACAGAATAAGATTTTATATATATATAAATCAATTGTGTTTCTATACACTAACAACCAATCTGAAAAGGAAATTAAGAAAATCCATTTACTTTATCATCAATAAGGATAGAAGGATGAAAGGCTTAGCAATAAACTGAGGAGGTAACTTTTACACTGAAAACTGCAAAACTTTGCTAAAAGAAGATACAAATAAATGGAAAGACATCACGTTTGTGAATTGGAAGACAATATTGTTAAAATGTCTGTACTACCCAAAGCGAACTACAGAGTCAATGCAATCCATATCAAAATCCCAGTGGCATTTTTTGCAGAAATAGAAAAAGAAAATCTTAAAATTCATATGGAACCACAAAAGACCCTGAATAGCCAAAGCAAACTTGAGAAAGAACAAAGTGGAGGCCTTACAGTTCCTGATTTTAAAACATGCTATAGACCATAATAAGTGGCATTTTCATGTGTCTTCATATAGTCTTCCCACTGTGCATTTCTGTCTCTGTGTCTAAATTTCCCCTTTTTTATAAGGATATAATCATATCAGATTAGGATCACCCTAAAGACTTCATTACAATTTTTCTGTAAAGACCGTATTTCTAAATAATGTCTTATTCTGAGGTCCTGGGGGCTAGACTGCATCTTTTTTGGGGGGACACAATTCAACCCATAACAACACCTTGAGAAACATGAACATGAAAACACAATATACCAAAAGTAATGGAATGGAGTGAAAGTAGTGCTAAGAAGGATATTCATAGCTATAGATGATTATATTAAAAAGAAGACTTCTCAAATCAACAACTTAAATTTATACCTTAAGGAAGTAGAAAAAGAGCAAACTAAATCCCAAACCAGCAGAAGGAAGGAAATAATAAAGATTACAGTTGAGAAACCTGAATATTTAAAAATTCTCATGACTTTAACTGGATTGATTAAAAAATAAGGGAAGATGTAAATAAAATTAGAAGTGAAAGTGAGGATATTACTAGTGACCTTCAGAAATTAAAATGATTATAAGAGAATATTAACATTTGTATGCCAAAAAAATGAGATGAAATGGACACATTCCTGAAACACACACATTACCAAAACCTACTCTAGAAGAAATAGAAAAACCTCAATAGACCTATAACAAGTAGAGATTGAATCAGTAACTAAAATAAAAATAAATCCAGGACCAAATGGCTTCACTGGGCAATTCTACATTTAAAAAAGAATTAACAGTTTTTCTCAAACTTTTTCAAAAAATAGAAGATGAGGTCAGCATTACCCTGCTCCAAAGCCAGACAAAGCTATCACAAGAAAACTACAGACCAGAATCTCTTATGATGCAAAATTCCCCAACAATTACTAACAAGCCAAATTCAAAAGCACATTAAAAGGATTAAACATCAGGGAACATGGGTGGCTCAGTCTTGGGCATCCTCTTGGTTTCAGTTCAAGTTGTCTTCTCTGGGTGGGATCAGGCCCAGTGGCAAGCTCTGAGCTCAGCATGGAGTTTACTTGAGATTCTCTCCCTATCCTTCTGCTCCTCTCCCTGCTACTTGAGATTCTCTCCCTATCCTTCTGCTCCTCTCCCTGCTACTTGAGATTCTCTCCCTATCCTTCTGCTCCTCTCCCTGCTACTTGAGATTCTCTCCCTATCCTTCTGCTCCTCTCCCTGCTACTTGAGAT